>JACBWW010000070.1:2232916-2383864 GCA_020086605.1 Lanius collurio
AAAAGAAAAAAGACAGTACACAAAGAATTTCATTCCTCCTAACCAATTCACTGCATAAGGAAATTGTTTAAGAGAGCTTTCTTCAAGTTTGTGGTGTTCAATGCAAGTTTATAGTTTCTTTTCTTTTGGGAAGAGAAAGATTGAATTCTGTTTACAGTTTTTACTTTTGATTTTAGAGGGTTTTTAGATTTTTTTCTTCGGAATATTATTTACAACAGGGAATGACATAGCCCTGTGCTTTTATTGCATGATCTTGTACTCTTAGGACACTTAAGCTACCTTCAATAGAAAGTTCTTCTACATTATTGATAAAGATCATGCATAATTACTGTCTACCATGTGGTGCTCAACCCCCCAGGGAAAAAAAATAAAAATAAAATGAGGCAGTCACATAAAGATGATAATTTTATTCACTACCAAAAATCAAACAAATAAACCAACAAACCAAACCAAACCCAAACAAAAAAAAAAAAAAATAGAAAACAAACCCTGTACTGTGTTATGAAAGCAAAATTTATGATAGTCTATTCATTCAGCCAGACATACCAACTTGCTGAGTCAACAACACGCGGTTTGCCTCCTTCTTTAGGAACAACACTAAACGAAACTGTGAACAGTTGTGCCTCGTGGTGGATTTAAACCCCATTCTTTTAACAATTTAAAAATATTGCTCTGGAGCCTCTAGATACATGGTTTTGAGGGAAATAAAATACTGGGTAGGTCTCTGGCTCCTTAGATTTAGGTGCACAGTGGAGCAACCTTTTAAAATAATCTCAAATTACCTAACAGGTAAACAGCTGTTTTTGAAAATCTCCAGAAAGAATCCTTTCATTCCCAAGTCTAGCCACATTAGATATCTGCTTTATGGAGAATCAGAGTGCAGAACCTATTCCAAACTTTGCAGCTGACAGCTGCAAAGTCCCTTGATACTCTACCATGTCAAATTACCCATCACTAATATTGAAAACCTGAAAACCTATAAGCAGAACAACGGTGAAAAAGAGAGATTGAAGCTCAACTGATTCAAGAGCCGTCTGGTTCAAAAAGAAAGCAAACAAATTCTGTGGAAGAATGAGGTAAAAATATATTTAAGATTTTTAGATTTTTATTTTCTTCATAAAACATGTGGCTGCAGGGGAGTATATTGCTAATATTGCATTTTCTCTGGATGCCCTATTGTGTATGGTTCAATTACCATTTTAAAGGCTAAACTCAATAAATTTACAAGCAATAATTCTACACAAATAAGCATTCAGTCAATATATGGTTCTTATATGAAAAGTACTAAGAAATTGAGTTTCTCTGCATTTCTAGAATATCAAATGCACAATTACTATTTATAATAAGCTTGCAGTCACAGACTCTGTAATTCCTTAGTCCTGAACAATTGCATAATTACAAATTCAACTACATTAGCATTGGGAGTAGACATGGATGATTTCAAAAGGATACTACTGATTTAATGAGGTCTCAGCCTGTACATTTCCAAAGTTACACAAATTCTGTTTAACAGCCAGACACTGATGCTTTTGGGTATTTGAACCAATAAATCAACCAACTGCCAACCAAAAGAATCATTAAAAATGAAAACAAACAGAAATGAGAATGAAATTGCATTTTTCACAACATGAAGCTACCAAAACCCTATATCCTGAATAGTTTCCAAAATTCTGTCTGGCTTTACTAGAGACTGGTTCCTGCTGAATCTGCTGAATACCTAAAGCTGCCATTTGTGACAGTGGTTTTGTATTTTGAATTTTATAGCATTGTGATTATGCTAGGATAAATATGACAATAGACCATGGGCACAGAAGGGCTATTCTGAATTCATTGCCCTTCTCTTGCATTTGCCACCTCATTTTTCCTGTGTATGATAGATAGCAAATGATCAGATCCTGACATCGAGGAGCTGGTATTTTGCCAAAAGTAAATAGTTGTCAGTTCTGTCAAGAAAGGAGTTTGTAAATTTCATGATACTTGCATTTTGTTTCTTGAAGGTATCTTTATTCTACAAAGGTCCCTGTAGTAAAGACTGCCTTTGATTTCAGTGGGAGACAGATTAGCTCAAGCACTAGTTTTCATGTTGGCGGTCATTACACCAAATAAGGATGAAAAGAAATGTCAGCCAGAGACATCGCAAAAATCCTTAAATTCCTATGCCCCCAAGTAATCCTGCTGTGCAACCGACAATTACTATACATAGAGGAGGAAAGGGGAACAAAGATCTTAACATAAAAAGATTTTGTCTGCCTAAGTTATAGCATAGTAGTTGCAGAGCTATCACACAGAGCCCAGCTCTACATCAGCACTACCTCTTCCCATGGTGGACCTCCATCAGTTTTAATGGGGTTTTTTAGTGCTTATAGTGTAGGATCTGTATGAGTTCATAAATTCCTCACACATCTCCATCCAACAAGCTGCTCATGGACTTAGGCAAATGTTGGCTTCATCAACATGTTCACTGGATAAAATCAATTAAATTCTTATCCTCAAAACAGGACACTGGAGCCTGAACTACAGGAGAATGGGGTCATCTTCATATCTTCCTAAGCAGTGGAGAATGGTGAGAGCTAAATCACAATATTTTCCTTCCAGCCAACAGACTTTCTAAATATCAGGCTGAGCACTATGAACTGGGTTAGTGTCCTCAAATCGCTAAGCCCTATCTAGAACATGAATAGGTAATATGGGAGACAAGAACTACCTACAACCATCTTTAGCATTCCAAAGAGGAGTTATGCTGTATTAATCCCCAAATGATGAGCCTACAATAGGCTATTTGCTGCATACTGAAGATGGCTGCAGTGCAGGTGGCAATGTCAGATGGGAGAGGACCTCTCCTGACTTCTCCTAGCCCATCCTCAAACATCAACACAGCTGTCCTGAGAGACCTCTCAGCACCTTCACAGCTACTTCTGGGGACAACTGACCCCTGTAGACATCCACAGAAAGCCCTACAATCACTCTGAAAAAGTTAGGATGAAAACAGAGTGCAGATAGATGTGGCTTCTCCAAGCCAGAGCATTCTGCTTCCATGAGGTGTGCCTATAAGGGCACTAGAGAATGAAAAAAAAAAAAAAACCCTATTGCAAGGTTCATCGGAGAGACCTTCTCAGATAGGAAATTTATT
This sequence comes from Lanius collurio, assembly GCA_020086605.1. NCBI lineage: Eukaryota > Metazoa > Chordata > Aves > Passeriformes > Laniidae > Lanius > Lanius collurio. The sequence goes on from JACBWW010000070.1 coordinate 2,236,047, forward strand.
TCTTGACCAGCTTTAATTTCTGCTACTGCACATTTTCCTTCTTACATGATCTGCCTGCTTTTCCCCGTTTTTATTCTAGTTGCATTTCAGCCTTTTGGCTGCAAGAAGCAGATGTTAATGTTCTTGTATAGTCTTTCCCTGATCCCACTTCTCCTTTCTCTACTGCAAAACCTCCCAGCTTGCCCAGGGTAAGTGACACATTTTAGAAAATTATAAACCTTTTAGTCCTACAGGACCTCTTTGTCTTTGAATCTCTTTACCTGTAGTGGAAATGTCATTTCTTTTCCTCCTTTAGACCTTCACACAAATAAGATTGTCCATGAATTCAGTTTTGCACAACAAAGTATGTCCCAAAGATTGCATTGACATGCTTCAAGACTTGTTGTGAATTATCTTTGTGTACAGTACCTTCATATTTTGAGGGAAAATCCTGTTTTTCAAGGGTGTCACAGCATGTACACTTGTGGGTAATTATGTACAGCAGCTTCTGTCACAAAGTGTGAGGGTTTTAGAAAGGAGACAAAAACCAGGATAGGATGGGATGAGCTTGACTGTCAGTAAAGAAAGGAAAAAAAGCGAAAGGGAAAATAAAGATATACTTAATGTTTGTGCTTCCTGTAGCCAAGGTCAGGATGGATGTCTTCTTGTGGAAAGTCTCTCTATAGTGTCTTAGAGTATTATGCAGCAGTTGGAATGTTGTTCTGGATCATGGAAATTTTGATGCAAAATAGGGGAGGAGAGTAGGGAAGTAACTCCAAAGAAGAAGGAATGTGCAGTCCAGGTTTTAGGCTGTCAGACCTGTGTGCGGGTGGTTTCCTGTACATATGCTGTAAGTGAAACTTTTCCTCAGACCTCATGAATTCCACCGGAGTCTGAGGAGGCCTGAGTATCTTGAATACAACAATGTTCCAACACAACAACCATCAAGCAGGATGATAGACATCCTGATACACTTAGATCATCACTTTTTCAACCTCTGTGAGCAGTAACTTTCCTCCCTACCCTTGTTCAGAAGCGGCAACTCCTCATTTCCTTCTCCAAACTTTGCCATTTCTGGCTGTACATTCCCACACAAATTCCTGACTAACTGATCATACAAGCATCGTGTTCTTAGAATCAATCCTGAATTTTCAGTAAAGCCTGTCATTATCTGTATGCAGTCTTCATCTAATCTGTACCTCTTTTGTGTCAGTCAACTCCACTTCCCCCCAAAACCTATGTTGTCTTTGTCAAGATCTTTAAGGAATCCTTGTGATTCAGGTATCAAGATAGGCATGCATGGTTGCAGGCTGAGAACAAGAGAATGTGGGTCTCTCAAAAACTCTATTTTGGACAGTCTTGATTGGTACCCACGGTCCTGGCAAAACTGAAGTAATGGGTATGCAGCCAGTCAGAGCACATTATCAAGAAATCTAGAAGTGGGATGTTATTTGTAATATATGTGAGGGACCTGTATTGTAGATGTGGATGTTTTCTAAATCTCAGTGTGTAACTGCAGATGCCTTCTGACTACAGGCACATCTTTATGTGTGTGTGTGAATGTGGGGAAGAAGCAATTATTACAACTCTGATGAGTACTAGAACATCTATAATCCTGAAGAACATCTACTTTTAGTCAGATGAGCTGCACCTATTGTGACAGCTATTAATAAGATAGGTTTTTTTTTTGTTTGTTTGTTTAATTTATTCATAGGGCTAATAATTTCTCTGTATGTTTACCAGTCTCTGATAATTAATTTCACAATGAGAATTTCCAAGTCATAAAATAAAGATAAGTAATTAAACCAGCAAATAAACAAATAGCATATATTGAAAAGAACATATATTTATTACTCTACTGAATAGTTTCATTTGAACACTTTTTAAATGCTCATAATATTTTTAAATATTTTTTTGTTACATTGAAGAGTTTTATTCTCAATTCAGAATGCAACTGAGGGTGTACATAAACCTACAATTTAGTTCCATGAATTCAGAGATACTGAAACGATCTGTAATCTATTGAAGTTAATTAAGCCTCTTCTATCATCACTTAGAAATTAAAACAATTTTGTAAACTAAGTCATTAGTTTGGCTATTTAAGAACAAAATTTGAAACTAGTGTTATTAATTAAAGTGAGGCTTTGAAATTAGTACAAAACATTTAACTCCAACTGCAATTAATGCAGAAACTTAGAACAGAGTTTCTCATCCTCTTAAGTGTGAGACAATGCTTATGAGCTGGTTTTCATAAAATAATCCTTTCTCTATCATTTACTAAATATTTTTTTTTCTATATTGTCCTTTAGAAGTGAAGAAAATATCTCCTATGGTATTTTCTTGAAATATTGTAAGAGGTAGAAAAGAAAAAAAAATCAATCACACAGAAAGAAACAAACGACAAACAAAGAAAAAAAAAAACACACACACAAAAAAAAAAAAAACCCAAACCATTCGGTCATCCCAAGTGTGTTAGTGGGATGTGTTTTTCCAGTTGTTTTCATGAGTAGTCCTATGGATTGCTGTTGATTTTTTTTTTTTTTTCCTTTTGTTTGCTATGGATGCCATACTTTGATCAGGTGCACAGGATCATCAGAAGTGCACATCAGAAGAGCCTCTGAATTGTCAAGATCAGATTTGAATTCTGCAACCATAGGGGAACCAGATCCAGCGATATTAGCATCCCTCACATGCCATCCATGGGAAAACAGAGCTAACTGGTGCATTCTTTGCTGTCTTAAGAAATGGCTGTATGGCCAGTCCCAGAGGGCAGTTGTAAATGGTGCTGCATACAGTTGTTTTCTGGTCACTAGTGGTGTCCCTCAGGACTCAGTGTTGGGATCAATTTATTGCCTTTATAGATGATCTGGATGATGAGAGGATCGAATACACCCTCAGTAAGTTTGCAGACAATACTAATTTATATGGGACTGTCGATCTGCTGGAAAGCAGGAAGACTCTGCAGAGGAATCTGGAAAGGCTGAATCAACGGGCTAAGACCAACTATGTGAGGTTCAACAAGACCAAATACTGGGTCCTACACTTTGGACACAAACAACCCCCGCAGTACTACAGGGTGGGGCAGAGTAGCTGGAAAGCTGACCAGCAGAAATGTGCCTCAGGGTGCTGAAAATGAGCCAACAGTGTGCTCACGTGGCCAAGAAGGCCAGTGGTATCCTGGCCTGTATCAGCAATAGTGTGGCCAGCAGGACCAGGGCAGTGATTTTCTCCCTGCATACAACACTGTTGAGGCCACACCTGGAGTGCTGCGTCCAGTTTTGGGCCCTTCAGTTCAGGAAGGACATTGAGGTGCTGGGGTGTGTCCAGAGAAGGGCAATGAAGCTGGTGAAGGGTTTGGAGCATAAATTCTATGAGGAGAGGCTAAAGGAGCTGGGCTTGTTTAATAGGGAGAAAAGGAGGTCTTCAGGGAAGACCTTATGGCTGTCTACAACTCCCTGAAAGGAGGGTGTAGCCAGGTGGGATTCAGTTTCTTCTCCCCGGCAAAAGCAACAGGACAAGGGGACATAGCCTCAAGGTGTTCCAGGGGAGGTTTAGGTTGGACTTTAGGAGGAATTTCTTAACAGAAAGGTTTATTAAACATTGAAATAGACTGCCCAGGAAGATGGTGGAGTTACCATCCCTGGAGGTATATTTAAGGAAATACTTAGTGCCATGGTCTAGTTGATGTGATATTCAGTCAAGAGTAGGACTCAATGATCTCAGAGAACTTTTCCAGACTAATTGATTCTGTGATCCTGTGAAAACCAAACAGAGACCAGCAGAGACAAAAATGATCTCTTAACTGGAGACTTCTAACCTTAACAACAGATTAGCAAGACCATGCAGGTTTCTGCTAGTAAGTATAGATTCAACTGACTCCCTTCAAACTGGACTGTGATGTACCAGTCCTACCCGTTTTAGAAATTTTTATTACTTGAAGTTGTATTTCAATGTGTCCTTGAAGTGATCCATTTGTCTGCCCTGGTTACATGTCACTTCTTTAAGTCCAATGCACACTGGCTGCTGCATGATGCCAGTGTCTTCTTTCTTAAATGTGTGACCAGCCCAGTGCAGCCTTTTTATAATGATCATGGCTGCAGTCCCTGGAACATAACTCTGCTCTGAAACTTTTTTATTGAAAATTTTATCCTGCCATCTGATGCACAATATGGTCCACAGATGGTGCAGATGACATTTGTCTAGGAGTCATGTATGTCGTCACTAGTCCATGTCTTCAAACCATTCAGCAAATTGGATAACAGAGTTGCTTTATAGACTTTTAATGTGATCTACCAATTAATGTTGAGCTCCTGTTTGACCTCAGAGTAGCCTGCATTCTCAGCCTCATGGCACAATACAAAAAGTGGTATTTTCCCTTGAAATTTTTAGAATAAAAACAGAATGGGTTTTATTCTAAGAAAAATGAGGACAGCAAATATTCTTGTTTACTTCTAAAGTTTCGAGGTTTTTTTAAGTCTGGTTTCCATTGTTTTAAACTAGAAGCATTCTAGTTGCTGACTTCACGCATCCATTAAGAGTCAGTACTTAGCAGTTATAGTTCACTTGTGTTTCTTATTTATTGCTACAAATTGCTAAGTGCTTCATGGAAGGGCCAGACTTTGATTACAGCAGGCAGCAGGGAGTTAAATGTCTTATCAATCTGAGTGTACAGATAAGTAGTCTGATGCTTACAGGACATCTGTTAAAATATAAGAAACACTATAGGGGACTAAGATTTTAGAGTTTCTCTTTCAAGTTCTTATTGTTCAAGAAATTTTAAAACAAAACAAAAAAACCCACACCACATCTGCTAACTGATCAGGTTGTCCCTCTTTGCTTTGTCTATAGAGGGTACCCTTTTCCTCCAGATCTACTGTAAATTATACAGTACAAGGCTTTTAACTTTCTCATATGGAAAATTTCTTCTGGGTAGCTGTGCTATCTTCTTCTGGACTATATGTTTCCCTCATTTTTATTTTTTTTGTCTCTTTATAATCTATTTATGGATAATCAGAACTGACTGATGTTTTAGCTGAAGACACTTGCTGCTTATGTTGTACTTTTCCTTTTGCAATATTTTCTATTTTAGTATTCCTTTCTTTAAAAAAAAAAAAAAAAATCTAAATTACAAAATGAACATATGTTTCCAGTGAGCTTCCCAGGTGTTTAGCCCCAGTGACTACAGTTAATTTGAACCCAGAAACACAGATGAGTAATTCAACCGAAATTATTCCTTTTGATGTGTTTTGCCTATAAAATACCTTATCTTTTATTCAATGAATCTCCTCCTCATTTGTCTGCATTTATTACCTCACAGTGAAGTTCTTGTTTTTTTGTTTGCTTCTCAGAGAATGTAGGCATAAAATTCAATGTATTTTATTAAATTGACTTAACCAGTACATGGGGCCAATTAAGTTTCTACTGTTTTTCATACTTGGTTAGTTACTTTGAAAGGTAGTACGTTGTTTCCAGTTCTTTCCTTGGATACAGCTGTGCAATAGACTTAACATTCTATGTGTGTCTCTCAGATGTAGATATCAGGTTGTTTACCATCTTGTCCAGACTGGTAAATAATGCTAGGGCTAAAAATGCCCAGTGTAAGCCTATTTCCAGTCCAACAATGTATCTTTTCCCTCACTTTTGAGGTTTTATTTCCTAAAGAACACATCATCCACAGCATTGCTCATCCTAATCATGTCTCCTTAAAGGTTACATAGAAAACTAGCTTGTCTTTTTTTTTCTTTTTTGGGGGGGGGGTTGGGGAGGTGGAGGAGGGGCTTTGATAGAAACATCTGAGTCACTTCATATTGTCTGGAAAACTTAAAATGAATTTTATTAATAAAAAAATAAACAAGACACTTCCTAAAAATTAAAATAAATTGTTAACTGTTTACTCCAGTGAAAACCACATCAGGCTCTTTCTCCTTCTGTAGATACACAAACAAAATTACAAACTATCATCTGCATTCTTCTCTCAATAAAATATTGCTACTGTACAGTGGTGAGCTAGTTTCTTATAAGTAATGAATAAAAGTGTTTGTAATAACGTTTCCCTTTTCTTTCTTATACATTTTTCTAGGACCAAAACCAACAGTGAGTGAAAGGACTTCCAAATAAAAATATTTCAAATTAATTTAAACCCTTCATCTAAGTATGCAACAAGTCTGTTTTTCTTCCTAGTGATTTACTAATTTTAAATATCTCTGTATATACTCCCTTCTAATTTTAAAATATCCTCAGAGGCTATGGCAGGAATTAACAGCATAAATAGAATATGCTAGAGGGGAACTGCACTCTTAACTGTAAAATATCGCAGGTCATCTACATAGGTTTAACAAATAAATTTCAGATGCTCAGTATGTGTCAAGAAAAAGCCAGTGCTTAATCACTTAATGGCATGTCTCTGTAGACATAAGCAAAGGTCTGGCTGATCCTGCTTTGGGGTATTATGACTGACTCTCTGTGCCAAAATTCTTTAAATGTTTTCTAAGCTTTCCTTTCATAGAAAGGATTAAGTTTTTAAAGCTAAAATACAGCATAGCTATTCAAAAGTCACAGTCACTGTAGTACTACTAACTCAGCTATGTCCCAAATTTCTGTTACTTTGCTTCTATTTACTTTGTCAATATTAAATAAAACAATATAGATGAATAGTACCTATTTTTCAAATGATGCAACTTCAGATCTTAAGTTCAATAGTTTATTTTTGCTCCAGAAACCAATAAAAATTGCACCCTTGGAAAAGAAAACCGTTTTTTCATGAGACAGGGAGATACTGAAATCTAATCCTTCACAGATTTGCATCTGTTTTTCTCTAAGCTATCTTCCCATATCCCATGTGACAGACCTACAAAGCAAAAGATAGCACATCTGGAAATAAACTTATGATGGTTGTGACTATGGAATAAACTTGATGTATCAGCCAGTTTCACATTAAGAGATGTTCCTTGCTTTGGAGAGAGGAGGAGTATCTCCAGTTTAAATGAGTTCAAATTATGTTTACTTTTAATTGAATATTTAATATATTTTCTAGGTCTAAACAGATTTTAAAGTGGATTGAAGATGGACCCTTTTTTTTCCCCAGTCATAATATTTTGACATTAAGATTTTTAGAGGCTGATGCTGTATACACTTAAACAACCTTCAAGGCTCAGGCAATTCAAATGAGGAAAATTTCAAATGTCTCGCCGATTCACTTTGCCAATTCTTTCATTACATGAACATGATAAAAATCCCTACGCATTTGAGTTTCATTTTTGAATCAGTTTTTATAAGTATGATGATAGTTTACTGTCACTGCTTAATATATCTAGAGATTTAGTGATTTGACTTCTGTCTTATTGGGTAAGAGTGCTGCATTTTTGTGTTTATTGACAATTTGGATAATTTTATAGTACTGGGGGGAAAGCTGGGTGTGGTTTTTTTTTTTTTTTTTTTTTCATCTGTTTACAGATCCAGCATCTGAAGTTTTCTCTAGGGCTTTTGCAGAAGTAGTTTTGGTGATTTTTTTTGTCATGATAGGCTTTTCCATGTGGTTGAGTTTTGGGTTTGATTTTTGTTTTTTAGAGTTTTGTGTTTTGTTTTTTTTTTTTCTATAAATACTTTTACTATAAATTAATATACATTTTTTAACACTTTCATCCCTGAAAAGCCTTTTGTTCTGATTTTAATCTTCTCCTTTGGAGAGAAGTAAATTAACATGAACAAAATTTATATAAAGCTAAAACCCAGTTTGTTTATCTGTGATGCAAGTCCATTACTTTTTATGATTTTTTGAAAGAAAGATCCCAGAAAGTTGCATTACTAGTAGAAATAAGAGGGATACTTTTATTAGAGTGACTTGTACTTGCTTTGACTGCTGGAAAATGTATAATGCCTGTGGAACTTTAATGTAAAAAAGGTGCAGTTTAGGCTGTTGCTGAAATAAACTGTTCCCAGATCGAAGAAAGGCATGAAAATTTTATTTCCTGGGTGTTGTGTTACAATGGTCAGTAAATGTTGATAGCCTCACCTCTAGCAACTATTTCAACAAGAATTAAAGGTATTTTGTTGTTACAGTTCTGCCAGCTGGTGCATCCCTGAAAATTTCTCACTAAACCAGTCCAGAAAATCCAACCACCCCTGAATGACAAAGGTGCATAATGAAGGGTTCTCTTTCACCAACGTGTTTCATCCTTTGTTCTGTCTTTTGATCTTCATCAGGAATAGAGTTAAAACTAAAGCATGTCTTCAGTTTTACATTGCTGAAGGACATGGGGCCCCAGAAGAGTGCCTTGTTTAACAATTTGGATGTTTTTCTTGCTTTTATATTCATCTTGTGTACATACACAAACCAACATGAGACATCCAAGCATGAAATGATCTACAGCTCTGAATTGTAACATTTAATGCACTGGCTTTGGTGGGAGTGAGACCTTGCTTCCAGATGAACAAACACTGTGATCATTTTACATTCTATGGTATGTCATAAAATGTTGCAACAGTTTTATAAGCCATGATCTGAGCTGCACAATTTATTGTTCACATGTAGTATATATGTATTAGGTTTGATTCTTTTGTGAGTGGATTAGTACAAAGATTAGGACTTGATCAATTCAAACATATACTTCTGATCTTCAGTACAGCAAATAACTCAAACAAAAACACCAGGGAAAAAAGTACTAAGAATGCTAATTTCTGTTCTGTTCTGTTAAGAACAATACAAATGCTGAAGCTCCAGAAGGGAGAGACTACTCTGATTCTCTGTGCCATCTCCAGTCACAACTCTGGCATAAAAATTGCTCTGTTGGGAAAGGAAAAGAAAATAGAGCTGTTAGATTGTAAAGTCAAGATGCTCGGATATTTAGGAAGCCTGCTCAAGCCTCAGTCAGATCAGCTCCCTGGTTGCCTGCTGCCACTATCTTCTACAGAAGGTACTGTAAGAGCTGAAATGTGTGAGTTGCAATGGAAAGACATTTTTGTCTCCTTCACAAGGATACAAATCCAGCTCTTTGCTTTTGTTCCATATTGCAGAGCAAGAAGCATTCTCCTTTCAATGACAATGGAACTGCATATGCACATTTTTATGTGGTATCTATATCTCATAAAGGTTACTCATTGGCATGCCTTGTCATTAAACTTTGTTCAGTATTTCTAATTTATATATCTTTCTAATATGATATAGTTCAGTTGCCTTAAATATGGGGATTTATTTTTCCTGGTGAGCTAAGGTGGAGTAGAAATTATTGTTGGTAAACCCTGCTTGTGACCTAAACTGACACTCACAGCAGGAAATATTTCGGATAGAATAACCATCTCAGTGGGACACATGGTCTGGGGGGCAGAGAGCAGTGCTGAATCACACTGAAGTAACTTAATGAAACTGCAGGGAGAATCAGGAAATCAGAACATTTTTCCCCCTTCTGAGATTACCTGTAAAAATTCTGTAACAGAAACTTATGACCTAGCAGGGTAGAACAAGGAGTTTAGAACGGCTCTTTTTTAAACAGGAAGTACTTTAATTTCATAAGTGGCAGCACTACGGTTTTCATTGCTGGGGATGAAAGCACTGTCAGCATTTCTACATTGCAGCAACCCTGACCATAACTTTGTTGGGAAAAGAAGCTGTAAGACTGCTTGCAATGGCAACCATGCAGACAGACTCTGCAGGAAAACTTCTGGACTTGCTCCAGTCATTACACATTTGGAAAGAGCTTCCCACAAAGGTATTTTGTGCATGAATAGTCCAGAGGAATAGGTTTCTGGACCAACTGGTGTGTAGCTAATTTTAAAAAGTCAGTTTACCATAACAATTATTTTATGGGCTGTAGAGCAGATCTCATTAAAGTAGGAAGAGAATAATAAATTGAAGGAGAACCTAACATTAATACGTCTAATGCTGCCTCTACTTAATAGGAACATTACAAATGATAATGAGGACACTGTTCATCTTTGTGGGGGATGGTGGTAAATATGGTAAAAATAGACAAGAGTTATATTCTCAAGCACAATTTTCTGATGTCATTTATTCTGTACTTTTTTAAAGCATACTACATAGCAGCTTTTTTGTACTCAGACACCCTCACATTACTGTTCTGATTGTTTTGTCTGGTCATTTTCTTATCATATTACTTTCTCCTTTTTAAAAAAAGTCTATGTGTAAGTTAACTATAGATTTGCCTCTGCTGAAGTTCAGAACACTTCATTAAATTCATTATAATATTTTTTTTTTCTTTACTTTGTATTGTTGTCATTGTTTTCCTTTTCCTGTAAGTCTCAAAACAGCTGGTCTCATCTACTTGTGTATAACATGTACCCGTGCATATGTGTTGGTACACTCACACTCTGTTTGAGCTAATTGGATGAAAAGGTAATAAACATCAAAAATTACATGTATGGTTTTTTTCTATGAACCTGAATACACACTTCTCTCCAGTGAGGCTCATAAAGTGGATCCAGTGTCCATATTTGCTGTAATTGTAGGCAAAAATTTAGGATTCACTCTAATACAATGCAAATTGCTATATGGAAGACTGAAGATGATGTGTACCTGTTTCCATGTGGCAAATAACTGAATAATCAGACATTAGTTTTACATCCTTATTTCCCTGTGTTATTTACTCTGGATTTTTCTGTATTCACAATGCTGATTATTTAAAATAATAAAAGTTAACTTTTTATTCCCTTTGGGTTTTTTTGCTAAATTCATTCAAATACATTTTACTTTAAAAAAAAAAGTTAATTTTATTAACATATAAACAATGTTATTTTTTTTAACATATAAGTTGTATATAAAAGCCAAAGATCTTTTCATAGTGTTTTGTTATTCAACTTTTATTCTTCCAACTTCAGCATTAAGTATCAAAGAACAGCAATTGTAGTCTAGAGGAGTTTTCCCATTGACTTCAATGAAATCATACTTAGATCTGAACTGAGTACACTTGAAAATATCACCAACTATTAAGCAATTCTGAAAAACATCACAGGGATGCCTAAAATTCAACTTCTGCCATCCAAAAGGGAGAAAACTCTCCTGAACTACTTTTTTAAATAATGGTAGTAATAGTTATTACTTTCATACTGCTTCTATTGGTCAATCTTGGATCTTGCTGGAGAGGAGATTGATACCACATTTCCCACTGTATGGGCAGAGAGTTGGAGGTATAGTGAGGGAAGTGACTAGTTCACCTCAGTATTTTGGCAGCCATTCAATACTGATTGAAGGTCCAGGGTGATTTAGAAGTGTTGTGCTTAAACAAAAAACCCAGTGTCTGGAGAAATAATCACATAAATCATGAAGCATATTTACAACATGGAAACAGTATCATGGTAAGTGAAGTGGTTCTGCAATCATAATAAAACATCTTACAGTGCCATGTCTTGGAGCTCAAGCTCAGTAGCAAAGGCTCCTCCACCTCTGCTGGCTGCTGCAGGACCTCACAGCAGCCACTGAGGTGAACAGCCCTGACTCTTCACAGACTGGAGATAAAAACAGCAAAAGTGCTTCAGAGGTCTCTCTAGTTTTTGCTTGGGTTCGTTTGCATTTCATGCACTCTGAGTTTGCTCACGCTTAAGTAGGAAAATTCAAAAGCAAAAAAGACGCTTTAAGTTCCCATGAAACAGTACCATAGTTTTCATAGTTATGTTGAGAGCAGTGCCAGATTACTACTTTGCACTGACTCTGAACGCATGGAATAAAGACTGGACCTGAGTTCTAAGCACTCCCATTTAGGTTTCTATTAATTTGTGGTATGCAGACTTAATATTGAAGCTTTCATTATTGCCAGTGTAATCCAGAAAGAAATTCAGCTTGGGGCTTAATTCAATTGCCTAATCATAGACATTTAGCACTAATTTGAGACTTACAGAGATAATAAACAAGATTTCATGGGTTTGCATTTACAACACAAGACATATAGGAACCTCATTTTACCCTGAAATATCAAATAGATGCTAGCCAAAATATTCTTACAACTCAAGTGACAGTGGGTAGAAATACATGGGTAGCTAAATTGAGCTGATTAATGACCATAATGTGAGCTTATAATTTCATATGTAGACCTATAGATACCTTCATTAAGATTTTTTAAATAAAAATGGAATTTTATCTTCCATAGAGGGTATTTAGTATGACTTTGCAGAATATCTATTGGCAGACAAGCTCAAGATGCATTCCATAGTTATTTTTTGTATTTTAAGGAAGAAAATTAAGAATAAATCCACACATCCTACCAGTTCACCAGAAAATAATGCAAACTAGAACTCACTACATAGCAATAGAGTCAATGAGCTAATAGAGTTCAGTTCAAAAGATCAGTAACTACTGCCATGCTAGTTTCCCTATGCATCCTGCTTTGACTTCCAATACATTTCCCAGACAGTAAGATACTCCTATAGAAGCTATTTTTCACCCCTGCGGGGATATCTCAGGTAACCCAGAGTATTTCAAAAAACAGTACTTGTCTTCTGTGTTTAAGCAAATGAGTTAAGCCCTTAATGTTCAAGTTGTGAGGGAAAATAATTAATATTAAAGTCTGAGTTTATTGAGAAATGAGGCCAGAAATGCTAGAAAATAAACATGTAGCATGTAACAATAAGCATAAGCATACACTTAGCTAGATCTTTTTTAGGAAGTCTTAGAAAAACAATTAAAAATAGATAATGCAGAGGGTGAAGGTATTAACCAGGAGAAATATGCTGGACCAAAGGGTGAAGTGAAGACTCCAACAACACAATTACTTCCTGATCAGTAAACACAATCTTATTTATGGCTTGCAATATATATGCTGGAACATTTTTAAGAAAACAAAGACAAAAATATCCATAAATGAACACTTGGAATAAGAAGAATGCTTTGATGTAGAATTATTTTAATCTCTTTGTATTTCTATACCATAGACACTCAAGTCTGAGTAAACAGCTTCGATCATAATTTATTGTTGAGGCAGAGAAATAGACACTATCACAGTCAGTAAAACAATATCTTTTACACATCTGTATAAAGATGAGATGAATCTTGCTTTAGAACTGTTTTTCTCCACTGGGTAAGCTGACAACTTTCTTCTTCTAACTTTCATGAGAAAAAGCAGGTCTCAGACAAGGCTGTCATTTGATATCCTTCATTCAGTAGAGCTGTTATTTGTACAGTCCTGTAGAAAGTCTCTCTGTTTTATCTATTTTGTATGTAGGAAAGAATCACTGAAAAACTTGGCACTGTAAGTTTAAATTGGCATGAGCATCTTGGGCATTTCAGACACATATCTTTATCCTCTTAGATGTGGCTACATCAATAAAAACGTATGTAAGAATCTGAATGAGTGTCAGTCAAATGAACATCAAACTGAGCAAAGCATAAATAATAACAATAGAAAAAGAGAATTTTCTTTATGATGACTTCTAGTAAAGAAAAGCTGCTGACTGATGAAGTCAAGTTCAGGAAAAGTGAGATCTACTTCATATACTTGCAATTTTTTCTCTATTATCTTCTTTGACAATTGTAAAAACATTCATTGTAATTATTTAGTGAAAACAGAGGCAACATTTCTCTCCAGTAAAGCTTGGGATTATTCAGAAAAGCAGAGATCAGGAAAAGTTGTATTTGTATCTTTGTTGGGGCATCCAGACACTACAAAAATATTAAGACTGTTTAGCTGACAGATAGTAAGGAGGAAAGTAAATCAGTGCTTTAGTGTCAGCTCACAGGGACCAAAAAGAGGAGGACTGGATGCTGCTCCCAGCTGCCTCCCTGGCTAAGTATATGCTGAACATAGTTTGATTAAGATAAGGAGGCTCTTTTGCTCTTAAACTCCTTATTCTTAAAAACGTACTCGGAGACTGACCTAACATTCAAATACTCTGATAGCCTAACAAAAAAATAAAGGACTATAAACATTATAACTATCATCGGATTTTGTTTGGGGTTTTTCATTTGCTTGCTTGATATGATTTTGTTCTGTTTTGCTCTGGTGGTGGTTCTGGTTGTGTTTTTTTGTGTGTGCTTGTTTTACTAGAGAACTGATGGCAAAAACAAGAAACTATAAAGAAGAAAAGGCAACGTGGCTTAAAAGCTAAATGAAAAGACAGCAATTTCTGATGATGAAAAGAAGATCAATAATAGGATATATGTCTTCATGTTGGCTTGGGTAGTTGAGCAAGATTTCTGGAAAAGAAAATTAATTTGAACTGAAGTTAGAAAAATCACATGTGCAGCTCAAAAATCTGTAAGTGAAAAAAATAAATAAAAATATGCAATGTCAACTAAGTCTGTTCTTCCAATCACATTTTACAAAATAACCATTTTGTGATATTATTTAATTATTTTTCAAGTGTACCTGTTTTGTTCTGCTGGAGGAATAATTTATTGGCTTATAAAAGGAAAATATGAACTTAGTTGCACAGATAAAGCTAGAATATTAAATTTACCTAATATAAATGCATACTCATACACAGCCATAGCCCATGTTGTTGTCATGCTGGATGCACAAAGTATAATGGTCGTTTCAAGATTACATCTTTTTTCCTTCAGCCTTAAGAAAATTTAGTCTGAATAAATGTTAACACATGTTCAATGTCAAAAAGTATCCAAATGTTATCATATATACTCTCCTATAAAGAAAAAAAAAATCTTATAATCCATATGGTAAAGGATGAACTGGTTACAGATCTTGCTGTGACATGCCTCTTGAAGATTCATTTATTTAAACTATGAGAAGCAAGTGAAGCTGAACTTCCTTCCTCTATGTTGATTTTGCTTGCTGACCTCTGCTAGGGCCAGAAGTACTGCTGTGAGATGCTGTCACTTCCTTCACAGTTGTAACTTGGCACTGTGGCTATTGTCCCTTCAGCAGGGATCCCTTGATTTGGTGCAAGATCAGAAGTCATCGCCTGTGCCTGGCATATTTATAAACTGACATATGTTGCTGTGATTCTGAATCATCACTGTCCAAGATGATAGAATGAAAAGTAACAGAGCTATTCCTACATATATATACTTTTTTTTCTTTCAATAGCCCACTATTTTAAATATATTGCATGATTCATTCATATCCCTTTTGTCAAAATCTAGTTCAAGCTTGATTTAAATACCGAATTTAAATACTGCAATGTGTGCAATGAAGAAAGTATTTTTATCAGTCCTTAACACTTAATAAGTAATAAAATTGACATTTCCTTTAGAAAAGTGGTGTTTTGACACATTGCAGTTTGCCCACCTTACGTGCAAGAAGCATTTTGCTCTTGTTTCAAGACAAACTAGTATTAAGGATCCAAGTATAATTCTGCTGTTGGCCAAGTTCCTTGAAATGTGTCTGCATCCTTTTTATAGGTACCTGTTTTAGGTAGTGATCATCAAGATAAAATGTGTACTTGCTTCTAGTTGTAGATTTTTTTTTATTTTTTTTTGCCTTTAGTATTAATCTGAAAGCATAAATCAAAAAAAATTGAGCTGTTTACACTGTGAAATGTTTGCAAAACTTTGCGAGAATTTGATGTGTTTTCAGTGTTGTGAATACTTCTCAGTAAGGGTATAATTTAAACTATTCTCAACTAAATAGATTCCTATGTAAAGAAATGAAATTATGCTTCATATGGGTGTTTTATAGGCCTCAGCAAGGTGAAGTCTTTGGAGTACATGACACATCCATATTGAGTTTATCAGAAAAAAAAAAACATGAGAAAACACAAGAGAAACGAAGACCTGATTTGAATGACCCAGACCCAAAATTATTCATTTGCTATCCCAGGGTACTAAAACAGTCTTAAATGGAATAATTTTTTTTACCACTATAGAAACATTAAAACCTTTCATTAGCTATGTCTGGAGAATTCCTAGAGAGAATATTGACAGTCAAGGGCCTTTTTTATGTGGAACTGAAAAAGGCTTTTATACTTCAAGAAGTTACCGTTGCTTTCTTGGTATCCAGTTATGATCAGAGGACAAAGAGGAAAAATTGTTGCCAGAATACTCCAGAGAGAAAAAAAACCCCAAAAACCAAATAACTAACCATGACAAAATAACCTCAGATAGTATATGTTATTGTAGTTTAAATCCACAGCAGGAAAACATGGTGCTGGCTTTTTATTCAACAAAGTTTCAGTGATTTGTTGGTCTCATGTAGCTGACTTAATTGGACCCTCCTTTCATTTCAAATTAATGCAGAACCAGACTTCCCCTCATTCATGAAGACAGTCCTTGAGTTAGAAATTACACTTAGTAGTCAGGACCTGGATGACTTCATTGGTTTATAGTTGAGTCTGGGCTATTATTTAACTGACAATGCTCAAAACACTTGTGAATATTCATGTCCAACTTAAACACAGTGGGCTACATCTAAACCTCTTCCATGCTTATTTTTGGCATGTTTCCTTTTCAGAACTTTACACATTCATATTCATACATAGAGAACATAATTTTACACATATATAGAAATATATACACTTTTTTTTTTTAATTCATATATTCATTTTGGTGTTACTATATTCCTCACAATACATATAATACAATCTAAAAAAGGCATAAAAGTCACAGCAAAAATACAGCTGTCACAAGTGAAGACAAATACGGCATGGCAAACCAGCTTATTGGTTTGATACTACTGCATGGGGTGTTTGAAGAGCTGCATTTAAATTATACTTCCTGTCTCAGTCTTGTTTGAATTTATATACAACCTTCTTGGAATAAATATAAATTTATATATAATTTTCTTGGAATAAATCTGCTGCCTTCTGTGATTCTAGATGCTTAAAATAATGTAAATCAAAACAAAATTTAACTGTTAAAATATTTACCACTTTTTTTCTATATTTACCACATTTATTTTACTTTAGTCTAGTTCTATCATTGCAGTTTGCTAAGACACAAAATGCATAGGAGAGAAAAATGTACGCTTTAGACTTTTATTATCTATCACACTTCAAAATTTAATTTTTAAAAAGTACCAACAAATTACACAGTTACAATTAAATTCTGAACTAATATTTAATAAGAATACAGTATTTACAATTGACTTTCAGCTTCCTTTTGTTGCATCTCACTATATGTTTGTCCCAAGAAATTAAAATATAGCTCTTGCTAATATCATTGTATATCATAATATGAAATAACTTCTCCTAAATTCTAAATAGGATAGGCATTAATTTAATAAGAAATCACTGTTTGCACTTGTGAAAGTCAGCACAGGCTAAAATTGCAAGGCTACAACTTCCGTAGTATTTTTCTTCTTGTGTGTCAGAAATTGCAAGAAATTGCAATTGCTTGGTTGATGTAAGTTCATGATGAAAATATGATGGTAGGGAACAATAGATCACTGTACTTTTCTCTTATTAGCACTTTCATGATCAAAAGTTTGCTAATGAGTCCGGAAAAAGAATTATTAATAAATATGTATGAGTCTATATGCTTTCAACTTTACAGCAAATCTCATTGCCTGAAATACTACAGTAACCAGTAAGTAACCACAGACCCATTTTCACTTTTGCTTAGTAAAATGAAGTCTTATTAAAAGCATACACTATACTTTAAATTGTAGAATTGCTTTTCCCACAAAATTACTGTTTCTAAATCCAAATTGCCAAAGACTGCTCTATGAGCCTCTTCAGCTGCCTGACTTATTTTTTGTTCTTGTTTTTATTTCTCATTTATAAATTGAAAAGGATGTGGAAAAATGCCTTCCTATTCAAATGAATCAGTTTCTACATAATAAAACAAATGCTGCAATGTGATCCCTTTCAGGCAAACAGCTCAGGAAAGCAACTGCAAGCTTTTTCTTACTTCACTGCTATGCTTTATTGCCGAAGTAAAACACTTCAGGGAGGTATTAAATATGCATGCTATTCTTTTTTCTAATTTTAGTGTGAGAATTACCCTCAGAACTGTGTTTATACAGTGTGCAGAATATAGCAGATCTGTGGCAGAGTTAAGAAACCCATGAGGAGGTATCAAAGTTTATGCATCTTACTTCAAATTAAATCTCTGCATCGGCAGGGTAGTTCCCTCTTATCTTTAATAGAGGTAAGGAGATTGGTTGAGAAATGTGTTAGGTGGCTTGTGCTTCGTTGTCATTTTTATCCTTCCCTCTCTAAAACTAAAGAGACCCATTAAAACTATTCATGATAAGCTCTAAAATGTTATTTGCTATCATTTTTTTTACAGTTCTGTGAGATATTTTGCTTTTTCTAGGAGTTCTGAGTTGGAATAATTTTAAGTACATGCATCAACTAAAAACATTATGCCCTACAAAGCCACCTTTTCTGAGTATTTAAGCTTTCATTCTGGAAGTAAAATCTTCAATCTGAAGTCAATTCATATTTCTCTAGAACTTGGTATTTTTTGGGGTCTATTTGCAATAGTTGTCTAAATTCCTTTTCTAAATGATATATTGACTACTTTTTTTAAATTTGAAATTGGAAGATGAAAGGAATGTAATCTTACCAAAAAATTAATCTGAAAATGGCACAATTAATGAATTCAGGTAAGTATTTAAGCACCTACTTTAAACTGATTACTTAATTTGAGTACCATCAAAGTCAGAGGGAGTTAAGGACATCCTTAAAGTTAAATGTACATTAATATGCCTGGGATCTATGTCTACAGTTCCATGTTTGGAGGAATGCAACAGTCATTTGCTAATTTGATGGCATGGCAGGACTGTGACAAAATGGGAGCCAGTAAACTCCTCGCAACACAGTTCCAATAGCTCGCTAAAGATATTTAACTAGGTTGTAGGATACTAATGATTAAGCTTTTGTTTACAGTCATGGACAACTTTGAGAAAATTGGTATTTCATTACTCAGTTAAGTGGTCTAAATTGTTAGTTATTTTTGTGATAACGTGACAAGAAATACCTGCATGAATCACTGAGTGAAACTGAGTATTTCATTTGGGTTGAAGGTTCTGCCTACATCTCTGTACATAAAAGCTAAGTGATGAAATACCTAATGGTCATCTCCCTTAAAAGCCTGATCTAAATTCAATTAAAATAATTAGAAAATTTTCCACTGACTTCAATTACCATTGGAGCCTACTTTTTCAGCTTTTACTTACACAATGTTCCCAGGGGACACAGTATGAGTTCTAAATGGCCAAGATCTAGATAAAAAAGGAGTGACTTGGGCAGCAGACTTGTAAAAATAGAAAAAAGATATTTATATTTTTTTACATTATTATAAGCTTTCAGAAGGTGAGATTGTGCATAAATAGTTTTTATCCAAACAAAAAGCAAATACATTTGAAAAAACAATTCTCTTCCTTTACGTCTTTTCATGATGCTGTGTACAAACACAGGAAGTTGGAATAAATGAGACAGACTAAATGTGAAACAGTGTAATCAAATATGGAAGCACTGCATGACTGCATCAGTAAGAGAAATGCAGCACATTTTTAGTATCTCTGCCATTATCAATCCTCTGCTGGACACCGCACACTCCCCATGTCTTACATCTTTAGAAATTTCTTATTCTGTTCTGGAATCTCTACCCCATTCTGGGTCTCTGATATTCTGTTTCTGGTCTTCTGCTGGGATATTCAGACTTTGGCAATCCTTCCAGAACCATCTTTACCAATATGTCAGATTTTATTTTTGGTGACATTTTTGTACATTGCTGTTGCTCTTCTGGATATACTTATATGTTATTTCACATTACTGTCCAATCCACTGCTATTCCTCCTTAAATAGAGACATAATCTAATTAATAATCTATTTAATTTTTTGTGGAACAACTTAGAACCTGATTTTTTTTTTCATTGTATATATATATATTGTATATATATTGTATATACTAAATTGTATATAATTTACAAGAAAATTACTGTAAAACTTTCATCTGGATGGGTAAATGCTACAGTCATCTCAAAACTGTACAAAATTCAGATTCCCCCTCAAGTTTCACAAAGTTGTTTAGTAAGGATTTTGCATTTATTACTGGAAGAGTAAGATCTATATTCATGTATTTGTTAGGTGAAAGATGAAATGTTTTCAAAATCTTGGATGAATGTTCCAATTATTTTGTAAATTATTACCATGATGGAACATTAATTTTGGTTTAATTAATTTTGTCTTTTGTATCTATTCTTTCTGCTTATTTTGTGCTTCAGGTGTATTCCACAATGTCTTCATTTGAACACTAGAACTGGTTGAAAAAACAATTGTTTCAATTAAAAATGTCACTTATGTTTCCCAAATATGACCATTTTTGCTGAATGATTGAAAACAGTTCTATTTGTCTATAAAAATGGCAGTTAAATAATCTGGTTTCATAACCAGTAATTGGAAGAGTGGAACTCTGATAATTTCAGACTGAAGGTGGTCTACAAATCTTCCCTTTTCCATGTGATTGCATTCAGTCTGGCCTAGGGCTCTGTGAAGTCAAAGCTCTTACTGTGTAGGGACTATGCAGTTGTAGACGCAGAAATAATGGTGGTCTCAGCCAAAATGAAAATAAAATCCTGACAACAAACAAGATAAAACACACTAATTGCCATGGGTTTGCATTACTGATTAGCAGGCTTAAACAAAGAAAAAGGTCATAAAGAGTGGATTTCATTCTCCACACCTTTGAAAAATATATAAGCAAACAAAACACAGTCATCAGCATAGTTCATTTAGCACCAATTACATATCCATTATAGAAAAGGCATTTACTATGCTAAAATGAATAATGCTTGGGTTTTATGAGATTAAATTCATTAGAAGACTGGTCACAGGTCTGCATCAAAACATTTTTTAAAGTGAAAAATGTCTCTTTTTATGCTATTTATTTAAATATGCATAGAATTTGTAAGGGATATGTCTATAAAATACAATTTGTATACTAAAATGCATACACATTACATATGTAATTTATGTACATTTATATATGGTCTATATGTTTACATGGTTGTATGTATTTACATGCACATATGTTTGTGTGATCCAAATGGTAAAAACAGTTACTAGGCTTCTGAGTTTAGCCTGATTTTTGCAAAAAAAATGGGGTTTTTTGTGTGTGTAGGTATGACAAAGAGATGTAAAAAAATTCTCTGATTTTAAAACTTCACAAATATGACAATTATTGATAGAGTATAGAAAACTGAACACAGTAGCTATGTATAAGCTTCACATCTACTCTGGAAGAATTTGTCTGTACGTATAAATATTTTTATGTAGGGAAACAAACAAATTTAGAATATTATTTTTCCTTTCTGAATGAGACTAGAACTTCTGGAGGTGTGAGATGTCCTCTTATGGAATTCAAACCTGGGACAGTAGCTAATCTACTCATATCTTTTGAATTATATGCAGTGGTGACAAAAGAGAGCTATCTAATTAGGTTATTTTCATAAACTGATGAGGTTCAGAAACATCTCAACAATCCTTCTATAGTAATGCTCATGTAATTTCTAGTGATTTTCTCCCTTCTCTGTATTTTTGACTGCTATATAATATATGCCTTAGATTTTTTTTTTTTGAAACTACTTGAAGTTTATAGATAAGATACTCCCTCAAATTCTTTAGGTTACAGGCTTTAGAAGATATGAAGTCTATTTATCTGTTCTTTATCTATTCTATTCTGAAGTTGTGATTCTTAAGTATAAAATGTATTCTTCTCATTTTGTAGGCAAATGTAAATTTTTCAGGAGCTAAAGTAAACTTCTTAGTATGTCATCTTGGTCGGTATCTCATTGTGAAGTCTTTGTTCATTGATTTAAAACCTATATCACAAACCTACTTTAAATATATAGTTATAAGATTCACGTCTACATTCATATTTGGCCACTTCTTAACCAGGAATACATTGGCTTGAAAAGAATGACGCAGCTAAAGTGGCCAGGGAATTAAGCTGATTTGATTTAAGATAAGCAGTGATTAAAAGAATGTTAGTATTCACAAATTTGTTAAGAGAGAGCAAAAAAGCTGCATGATAATAGTCTGGCTATCGCTCAAAGAGGTACATACCAGAGGTAGAAACGGAAAGGATCACAGGAAAATTGTATAAGTAGGAGGAAAAAAGATATGATAAAATTGAAAGTCAAAGTTGATATAAAAATCAGAAATTTCCAAGTTTTCAATCTGACATTTAGACTACAATTGTGTTGGGGAAATGCTATAGTAATGGAATTATATAAGTCAAACAGGAAAAACATGAAAACATGGAATAACTCTGTGAAGATGTGAAAGGTAGAAAAGCCAGGTATTTAAAATCAAAGCATTTCTAACCTCTTTAATTCATGACATAAATGGTAGAGATGGAGGAAGAATAAAGCCAAAACCAAGTCCATGTTAAGAATGAATGAAATAAGAAATATGGAATGCTTAGATTGTCTTGCAATTACAAATAAGAGGACAAGATTGTTCATGTCATGGAGTGCACTCAATGAAAATCTCCAATAACCAGAATTCAGTCACAATTTGGTGCCACACAGCATTTGAGTTTACCTACTTTCTAGGACTGCTGTACCCTGAAATTCATTACTTACCCTTCTTCTCAGCCTGGATGTTCACTTACCAATGACAGTTTAATTTTTCATACCTACTCAGCAGTGCCTGGTTTGGGGGAAAAGATACTTTACTTTGTGACTCAAATATAACTCAGATGGGTGATTCAAGACCAACAAAAAAATCCCAAACCTACATGTATTTGCCACTGTCAAATTTGTGTGTAAACATCATGTCTCATTTGGTAAGTGTGATGTAGTTTAAGAATGAAGTAGGAATTTTTAAGCATGTTTTTTTGACCCTGTCAGATAGAATGACTTTGAACTTTCATCTCCTAGAACACTTCTGTGACAACCAGTCTGAAGGGTATCCTCAGTAGGAGATCTTATATTTTTTGAATACAGATCTCTGTACTGTTGTGGATGAGCCTGTAATGGAGTTAAAAGGAATGCAAGTTAACCTTATACAGCAGTTAGGGTTCTCATAGAGGGATGGAACTATCTGTAGAGAGATTACAATAAAAAATAGTAGGTTCAGGTGCTATTTTCAGCTTCTTTTTGATCCATTTTAGTTTTTTTGATGTTTTTTTCCTATTAGAAAGAAAAATCCCTTTCGATTAAATCTTATTCTCTGAGGGTGATGAGAAAAACTGATTCAGGAAGGTGAACAGGATGTTTATGCCTATCATTTCTTATCTGTTTTTATTCAGAAATTAGAATATAATCTTCACTACTCTTGTAGGGAATTTAATTACTCCTATCCTTTCAGGCATCTAAATTTTTGCTACAAGAGTGTATCTAAATTAGAAGATCTATACTTTACCTACAGTTGTATTTCATTAACTGAAGGAACTGAGGTAAATAAACATGCACACATATTAATTTAATAGATTACTAATCATTGTCTGAGTTGAAAATACATCAGTACATGACACATATATTGACATGTTTCTATACTTGTCAATGAAGAAAATCAAAAAAATGGCCACATTTCATATTACATTTGAAATTTAGTCATTTCAGTGAAAAATAAAATAAATTAATCTCTGTGACACAGGGAAGAAGATTTTTGTCCGTTCTTAAATTACCTTGCAAATTAAGAGAGTAAAAATTATGGGATAACAGGTGTGGTAGAGAAACAGAAAATATGAAAATATAAAATAAAAATCTCTTTGTTTTCTTCCATCTTTCTAATTAGCTGATACAAAGATCTAGGGTTTCACATGTTGTTTGAAAATGAATTATTCATTTCTGAAATCTGAGAAAATAAAGATTTTATTTTATTTTAGATCTTTTTGTTAAATCTGTTAATCTATTTTTAATCTCATTTTGATCCTTTTTAATCAATGAAAATTATGGTAACATACTGGTTTAGCTATCATATTGCTTGATTGCCTTCAATAAGAAAGAAAAAAAAAAAAAAAACCAGTACCCTGTACATGTTTAAAGGGAATACAAAAGCTATCTAGTGCACAATGTAATATAGCCATGTATATACAGAGAAGTATTTAGGTTTTGGGAATAAAACCAGTCACATTTCTTATGGCTGAGAGATGGCAAAATGCTTTGGTCCATTTAAAAACTGCTTTAGTCAAAGAATTAGCTTATAATATTTAACATCTGGCCTATTTTATTTCTTCTCATGAAGTTCAGGGGCTGCAGGCCTGGAACCTGTTGGAGTACTTGGTAATGTGTTGAGTACCAACACTTTCCTACCATTGCTCTTACTCCTCAAGTCTTTTGGATGCGTGGGTTTGTGTCTTCTTGGACTTCCTGTAGCTTCTTGTAGCACTATTGACAGCTTCCTTATGAGTACTACTTTTACTTCCTGTTTTGCATTAGAAAAGTTCAAGCTAAACAAGCAAATAAATAAAACCCTGATATGATTCTGGCCAATCTAACTTTGAGAAAAGTTTCTCTGTGGCTTACTGCTTATGGTATTACAATTCCTTCAGCCTTGCTAACAAGAGTGTCTGCATGGAGTGCTGATTATTTTGCAAGCTTTAGTCTTGTCTAATACCAGGAATTATCTGACTCATAAGTTCATCTGCTCACTGAAATCTGTGGCTTTTTTTAACTTTCTGTATTTGGTTTACGTGGCAAGATCTTGGTAGCAGGTGGATGGGCTACAAGGATGGTTTCTGGCGAGAAGACACCAGCAACTGCTTCCATGTTGGACAAAGACTGTTCTAGCTGGCTCCAAGATGGACCTGCTGTTGCCCAAAACTGACGTCATAGAACCTCTGCCATAACACATTTAAGAAATGGTGAAAAGCACTGTGTACCAGCAGCTAGAAGAGAGTAGTAAGAATATGTGAGAACAAGATCACTGAAGACAGAAGATGAAGAAGTGCTCCAGTTGCCAGAGCTGAGATCTATCTTCCTGTCCTTGTCGCAACCTCTGAGTTTGTATCATATTTTCTCTCTGTCCTGTTGATGGAGTAGGATTGATAGAGTTGCTTGTTGGGTAGCAAGCCAAGGACAACTTTTCTCATAAAGGACCAGTTGGGAAAAAGTCAGTCAGTAACTACTTGGCTAGGCCCACACTCATCCACCACGAGTGTATCTTGGTCAAACACATCCATAAACCTATGCTATTTTAAACACAAAAATATCTTACTTCATAGAACCTGATTGCAAACTAGCTTTGCATACAGAAAATGTAAAAGGTATAGAGATGAAATCTTAGCTACATATAAAGGCATAAATGGATTTGTTGGTTTAATGTGTGCAGGCATGTTCCCGGTTCTTTATTGGTGCTCTCTGTGCAACCACCAAGAAAGAAAGATGAAGCCCAAAGATTTTCAGAAGCATAAATACGTGTACAGAGGGACAGGAATGAACAGCAAAGGTGAAAATTTGTCCTGTGATTTTTTCTACATGGTGAAACTTGGTTGCAACAGTAACTATGTCAAATATCTCAAGTCCTGGGGAAATAAATTCCAAGTTCTAACTCTGAAATATGGACTCCCAGAAACCACTCTGACCAGAAGTACAGTCCCTCGAAGAAAGAATTAAATTTTTTTGTCAATTTAGGTGTTATTACAGTATAAGAAAGGTATCAAATGTAGTAATAGTCACAAATACTCCATGCAGAAATTATTAAGGTGGAATAAATTTCACATTAACATGTCTTTATTTTTATTCTTTGCTCTTTAAGATATATAGTAGCCCTAACTCTAGTTCACAGAGCATCACTCCTCTGAATTACAGTGTATTTTGTCCTTGAATTCTTCTTCATATATCTGTCATATTTGACAAAGTATCAGAAGCTTCTCAGCAGGATGAATTATTTATAAAAATACTTAATATTTTGAAAAACAGATGTGAGATTTTTGAGGTGAAAATCACATGAAATAAATGAAACTATGTAGTATTATTGATGAATTTTGATTGATCATTTATGAAATAAATACTGATTGATTTATGAAAAGTTGATCAATACCTTTGTAAAGGATTGCCTCATTTCAACTTCCTATATCTATGTTTATACCCTATTAATCTAGTATTTAGCACCTAACTGCTACCACTATTTCATTAAAGCTTGTGCAGAATTTGGAAGGTCATGTCAGTGACACAGTTTTGACTGCTCCCAAGCTGCTGATCATTTTTTTAGGTTCTGTTTAATTCTCTCTTATTTTCTCTCTTGTTTTCAAGAAAGTCATGTGTGCCCGCAAATGATGTGTAATGTTTGTTATTTCTGGATGAATGCACTTAATTATCTCTAAAAATCATTTAATCAACAGATGTCTCCTCCTCCTTCCTTTGTACTAATCATTCTCCATCTCTGTGAAACTTTTTTTTTTTTTTTCTGAGTCGTTGTTTTCCCTTTTTCCTTAGCTCTAAAGGATTTCTCCTTCAGGGCAAAGCTCTCTCTCAAAACCAAAAATTGTGTAGCTTTTTAAAGCACACCATAAAAGCTTTGCAAACATTCCCTGGTGTATTTTTGAATATATCCATGAGATCAGTCCAGACAGCTTAAAAGAAAAAAAAAATATAAAACTACTAAAAAAAAAAAAAAAAACAAACAAAAAAATTAAAAAAAAAAAAAAAACAAAACCAAAAAACATAT
Organism: Lanius collurio; assembly: GCA_020086605.1. NCBI lineage: Eukaryota > Metazoa > Chordata > Aves > Passeriformes > Laniidae > Lanius > Lanius collurio. Next base: position 2,262,486 of record JACBWW010000070.1, read on the forward strand.
AATTTTGGTAATTGCTACAGTGTGTTGTAACAACTAATGCTTCAAAATACCCTATGGTGCTAATAGCAGTATATTACATGCAAGAGACGAAAATTTTTCAGGGTACACAAATCAGGACATGTACAAAGGAGAAATTACCCTCATAAGGTTAACATCACAATTAACAAGGGTAACGTTTTCTGGTAAATCTTAATGACTATACGAGCAAAATATTTAGAATCATCCTTTAAACTGGAAATATAAATAAAAAACATTGCTTTTGCAAAGTGACTTTTAATATTGTGGAATCACCCCATTTTTTTTGTATTGAAACATAACTTTTTAAGTGCTGATACTGCAATATTTTAATCTATTGCTATTGAAGTACCTATGAAATGAATAGAAGTACTAATGATGAAAAATGTGAAATGTGTATATATTGTTTGCATAATATGAAACAAAGCTAAGAAAATTCTGCTTTTGTGCTTCAAAGAAGCATCAGTCTCTAAAATCACCACTTAGAATAGTTACCTAACATTGCTTAAAAGGATACAATTCTTCACTTTGAAAGAATTATTTTCATGCTCTTGGCCAAATATAAAACTGAAATGATGACCAGTTTGAAAGACAAAACAATGACATGGTTTTCAAAACTGCATTTCTCTTTAGAGTCTGTTGAGTTACAGAAATGCCCCATAGGCTTGTTGACATAAAATTCAGTCTCTTAGAGAAATACAGACATAATGTTACAGAAATAGAATTTTTTGACAATTTTTTTGATCCTAACAAGGGTTTCTCAGCCCCATGATCAATAAGAATGCTCCACTTTTTTTTTTTTCTTTTTTTTTTTTTTTTTTAAGTCTGGTGCATCAGTTATCCATTTCTATAAATCCGTCTAACAACCTTGTGCACTCATTTCAATAAGAACTTCAGACAGCTTATCTTAATATATGTAGGCTTACTTTTGCCTAGACCCTTCATTCCAGTATATTTTATGGGAGAGAATGCTTTTCCATGCCTATTTATTTTAGTATTAGTGCTACTTATCACAATATTATTATTACCTACGATGCCTAAAAATATTTTACATGGCACATATTGAGACAATTGCCAATTCTCTACAGAGCTGTCATTGCAAATACAGCATAGGTGCACTTAATGTTTGTTACAAGGTAGGTACTTCATAGGATAAAACACAAGCACTTATACTCCATTACAAATTACTCTGTGGAGTTAATCTCCCATCATAGTCAATAAAGCGAAATAGGTACTCTCAGATTGCATACCTGATTTAGACATCTGAACCAAATAAAACATAATGCAGCATATACATGGCTATTTTCCTTCACTAAGTAAAAGAAGATGGCAGGGATACCAGCTCTCACAGTGACTTCTACGATGTAGACATTACATGAAATAAATCCAAGTCATGGAAGAATTAAGCCCTTTTTAAGGACATTATGGATGTTTCTACAGAAAAAAAATATATAAATATATATTTTCTACAGAAAAAATATATAAAAATATATTGAAGTAAAGGTAAAAATAGCATTATTTAGCATTATATGGTTTAAATACTGTTTTTATATCATGTCTTTAGTTGAAAACATTTGTATCATAATCTGCATAGAAAATTAAGACCTGGACTACACTGAATAATTTTTCTAGCACAGGCATTTTGGAGCAAAATATCTGAGCTGTTAAAGCCAGATATTTTGCTGGTGTGACTACTATTACAAAGGGAAATAGTCCAAAATTGTTAATATAAAAAATTACTTTTTGGTATACCATTCTCTACACATGAGTTCTGCTTATATAGCAGAACTACTACTATTACAAAGGGAAATAGTCCAAAATTGTTAATATAAAATATTACTTTTTGGTATACCAGTCTCTACACATGAGTTCTGCTTATATAGCTATGGTGGCTATGTACTGCTACTATGGTGACAGGCTGTAGAATATTTAAGCCTCTCAAGGAAACAACTGCAGAAATCATTATAGAAACATAATTTGCATGGGCCCCAAGTTCCCCAAACACAGTCCCCCTGTTAAGAGTCAGTTTGAAAGACAGTCTAGTGATAGTCAGCCTTAAATACAAATATCATACCTTATGGAAAAATGGCTACTATCAAAGAATGGATGCAACATATTCTTAACATATTGAAATTTCTGTCAGACATGGTGATCTTCAAGACATAAAATCCCCCAGGATTTCAATTACAAACTCAGGTAACAAAAATGCTGAGGCAGATTTTAAATTTTAAGTAATAGGACCATTGTACACTTACCTATTGAGACACTGGACAAATCACATGACTATCCAAGTCTTTTAGCCTTTTTTTAATGAATGCTATGGAGCTATCACACCTAGAAAACTCTACTTGCTGAAATACAGAGCAGCTATCTTTAGATACTAAAGAGTGGGAACTTTAGAGTAACTCTTGTCATCACTCATCCGATTTTCACCAGCTAAATATACAGCAACCTCATATATCCTTTCGCAGAGTCAACAGAGAAATAATAGAGTTTTTCAGAATGTAGATTATCAGCATAGGAAGAAATGTAGGATCTATGGAGAGGAGATAATCATTTTCTTGTACTTAGTCTCCTAAGTAAGTAGTACTTTTTGTAGTGATCTTAGCAGTTTCTCACAATGTGAGAAAGGTTTGGGGCCCTCCTCAACAGTTTTACCTTAAAGCTGATTGAAGATCTTGTTCCTCAGGTACTTGTGCTGAATGTAAGTTCACAAATAATCTTGAGAAAATGTTTTTTCTATCTCTGCTGTTGAGGTTGAAGCACTGGCAAGAAGAAATTGGGGAGAAAAATGAGCAAAGAAAGTATAACTTTGCTGATAAAAACATGATTGCATAAGAAAGAGGACCCTTCCATCTGGCTGTATTAATTGTTGACTAATTTAACATTTACAAAGTCATTCCATAGGGTTTAATACAATTACAGCAGTGACTTAATTATATGTCCAAAAGGGCAACATTCATATGATATCTGCTATAGAGTGTTTAATTCACTGCATACACACAATGATGAATATACATCAAAGTACAAATGTATATCTGTTAAAAATTTCCTTCAAGTTCAGTGAAATATATTTAAAGTCTTTGAATTTCTCAAAGAGTGGGGGTTGAGCCCCAAGGAGTGGGTGTATCAGCCCAGGCCACATCATCAACTTTCAGTGATAGTCCTCCAAACTTTGCAAACCTGAGAATTTGCCAGTTCTGAAAAGTATACCACTCAGAGGGAGGTGATGGGCACAGCCTGCTATCATCCAAGAGACCTCAAAGGACCTCACTCAGACCACCATTTATAGGGTCTCAAGATGGTCAGCTTTAGACATCAGTCAATTTCTATTCTGACCAAGATCCTGGTAAGTAACTACTGGAATTTTTCAAAAGTCCAGTAACAATGGTATCATTCCACTTGGGCTACAATTCAGGTAAGTAATCTTCCAAAGATTTGGGGGGATGAGTTGTTATTTGTCATTCCCCCTCCTTGGTCAGGGAGCAGTATGGCAATTCCAGCCGCACTTTAGCCATGCGAGATTTCCTGGTACTGTCAAAGGACACTTCACTGCCCAACTCAATGCAAACAGGCCAATGGCTAACAGGAATTTCTGAAACCGTAGAGTGGTCCAATGCACAGGGGCAGCATATGCACCACCACAGATATACACACATGGAGGCATGGACACACACATGGAGGCATGGACACACGCAGAGGACAAGGACATAGCCAGAACTGTCACTACACAGGGGTCCGCAGACAAGGGACTACCCACAGCAGTCCCTGCATTTGGGAGTCACACCAGACACAGGCCCAGATGGCCATGTCTCCTCCTTTTCTTGGGCTGGCAGAGGTAGAAGGTCACCAGTGCAGCACACACATCACATTCCCCAGCTCCACAAACACACACATTTGTGATTTCCCCCAGCACTGGCACAATCCCTGACCCAGTGGCTGGAGATCAAAGATGCTGCTGGATCCTGTAGCTGATACCAAGATCCCACTGGCTCCAGGAGCAGACATTAAGGCCCAGGGGTGCTCGCAGTCCCAGTCTGAGTCCAGCAGCTGGCACACATTCCCCTCATGCCAGCTCCCCAGTAACTGGCACTGAGTACTTGAAGCACTGGCACACATGGGATAGAGAGTGAGATTATGCAGAGGTCATGAAGAAAGGCTGTAATGAAGCAGGGCAGACTCTAGAGATCAGGTGCATAGCTCTGCCAGACAGGTGCACTGAAGGGTCCTATTTTCCACCAAGCTGCCCCTTTTATAAGTTTTTCTGTGACTGTTTTGTTCAGAGGACATTCTGGGTTTTGAGAAATCTAAAGGAAAAAAAAATGCATGGGCTTACAGAAAAGATACAGAGAGACTTTATACTAATGTCTGTAGTGACAGGACAAGGTAATTATTTCAAACTGAAAGCAGGAGGCTTTAGAATGGATACAAGGAAGAAACTTTTTGCAAGTGTGGTGACATACTGGAGCAGGCTGCCCAGGGAAGTTGTGGATGCCCTGTCATGGGCCATATTCAAGGACAGCTTGGGTGGGACTTTGAGAAAACTGGTCCAGTGAAAGATGTCCCTGCTCATGGCAGGGGGCTAGGACTAGGTGGTCTCTTAAGGGCCCCTCCAACTCAAAACATTGTGTGATTCTGTGAGCCTAATATTCCAACTAAAACAGTAACATGTAAAGAACCAGCAAATGCATAATAAGACTTTAGACCAGCAATTTTTAAGTAGACTTTTAAAATAATTTGTTTAATTTTATATGAAAAGATATGAGCTGTGCAAAATTAGTTCTGAAGATAACATCTAGTCCAGTCTAAACTCTACTTTATGAAACCTTTTATTATTATCTATACTGTTAGCAATTTCTACAGCCCTAGGAACAACATGTTTTTGTTCATCCTCATTTCCAACAACCACGAATTTTCCATATAATTATTAAATTATTGCATTATAACATTTATGAAATTTAAGTAATCTCTGAACAGAAGTTTTAACCTTCCTTTTCTATGGCTCTGACACTTTGATGCTCCTAGCACTGTGGTCTGTTCACATTATGTGAGGAGAGTAATTGGGAAAATGTCTTTTTCTTTATGTTAGTTCGTATTCACCTTGGACTTATTTCACAAAGTTACAAACAATTACACTTGTTGAAAACTAATGGAGAATCAAGCCCAACTGGTTTAATTTAGACCTATGTGATACAAGTGACTACACCACACAGTGGGCAAGGCAATTGAATAGAACAGCAAATTCTGGTCCAGGTTTCATAGAATGCATAATAAAGTATTTTATTCTCTGTTTTCCTCCATTCCCTAAGTATGCATGTAAAGAGGATCGAAAGAAGGAATTTTATACTGGGTTTTCTGTATTATTAAAGTAAGGAGAAAAAAAAGAAATATAATCTCCTTTGTCATTTGTATGAGATATCAGTTAAAGCAATGCAGGTCTAGTTCTGATTCAGATTGTATGCTGCCTTGAAAAATTTTGGTCCCCATCCTGAATCTTTTGTGCTCATTGTTGGAACTGGGAGCATATTCCTCAGTTGTGCAATAGAAACAATTTGTTCCAGGATCCTTAGCCAGTAATGTCCCAGAAACAAGATGAACTACAAAACAATTCTCCCAATACATTTATCAGAACAATGTGATACATGCCCAAGTGCAACAGCAGCAACAAAGCACTGATGATATTTCTAAAGCACAACTTAATTAAGTTGTTGTTCATGCAGTAAATACAGCATCAGATTCCCAGGCCTGTCCTACTGTGTTGAGGGACTTAAGAGTTACATAGCAGACCCTGGAAACAAGGACATGCTTCAGGCATAATGAAGAAATCTTGGGGGGAAATAAAATCCAAGACGATGAGGAAACAAAGGGAACCCATGACAGATAATTTAGTAAAAGATACTGGGTGAAAAGCTATTTTTATTTCTTTTCAAGCCATTGAAATTTATAAGGAAGATTACAGCAATATAAATGAGGGGAATGAGGATTCTATACCAAGAGAAAGACAGTAACAATAATAAACAAATAAGAATGTGACTAAACTTACACTAAGTTACACTAAGCCTTTCATTTACACTAAACTAAAATAAACTAAAACTTCAGTGGAAACTGGTATTCCTCAGGGACTCATCTATATTGACACCTGGGTTATTTAATATTTTCTCTAATGACATAGAGGGATTGAGTGCATCCTCAGCAAGTTTGCAGATGACATTAAGCTGAGTGGTACTGTTGACACATCTGAAGGATGGAATGCCACCCAGAGGGCCCTGGACAAGCTTGAGAAGTGGATGTATGGGGAGGGATCTCATGCAGTTTAGTAAGACCAAGCACAAGGTGCTGCACCTGGATTGGGGCAAGCCCCAGTATCAAAACAGGCTGGGGGACAAACAGTTTGAGAGCAGTCCTGATGAGAAGGACTTGGGGGTGCTGATGGATGAGGGGCTGGGCATGACCCAGCCATGTGCACTCACAGCCCAGAGAGCCAAGTGTGTCCTGGGCTGCAGAAAAAGCAGCATGGGCAGCAGGGCAAGGGAGGGGATTCTGCCCCTCTGCTCTGCTCTGGTGAGACCCCACCTGCAGTGCTGCATCCAGCTCTGGGGCCCCAGGGCAGGAAGGACATGGACCTGTTGTATGGAGTCCAGAGGAGGGACACCAAGATGACTGACCCTGAGCTTAGCACAGCTGGTTAGAGCATGGTGCTAATTATTTCAAGGTCATGGGTTTGATCACCAGTCAGGCCATTCACTTAAGAGCTGGACACAATGACCTTTGTGGGATCCTTCCAACCCAGAATATTCTGTGATTAGAAGAATGGAACATGTCTCCCATGAAGGAAGGCTGAGAGAATTAGGATTGTTCAGCCTGGAGAAGAGAAGGCTTTGGCACAACCCAATTGTGGCCTCCCAGTACGTGAGGGGAGCCCACAAGAAAGAGGGAGAGGGACTTTTTACAAGGGCAGGTAGTGATAAGACAAGAAAGAATGGTTTTGAACTGAAAGAGAAAAGGTTTACATGAAATGTTAGGAAGACATTCTTTAATGTGAGGGTAGTAAGACACTGGAACAGGTTGGCCAGAGAAGTAGTGTCGCCTGGGAGTGTTCAAGGCCAGGTTGGATGGGGCTCTGAGAAACCTGGTCTAGTTGAAGATGTCCTTGATCACTGCAAGGGTTTGGACTAGATCTTTAAAGGTTCTCTTTAAAGGCCCTTTCCAGCCCAAACTGTGCTATTTTTAATGGAAATGCTAAAGCAAATATTATTTATAGTGCTCTTATAAGGACTGATACATTGGAAGAAAAAGTCCATAGTATTTGCAAATATATTTTTCATCTTCCAGGCTTACCTAAGTATAAAAACTGCACTGGTTCTTTCTGCAACACTTTCAGCAGGTACAGGTATTACCTGCTGTCCCATGACAGTGATGCAAAGGGCTGACATATTCTTGCTCATGTAATTTAGGTAGAAAATCCAGCACAGATATGCCTACCTGTGCTTGATTTCATAACGAGAGATGCTATGGATGGATGACCTTCTCTATTCACCTGAAGGAAATGAGAATCAGAGCAGCTGGCTTTAGAAAGCAAATTTACTATCGTTATTATTACTATTATTACTACTATTAACTCCCTGACATATTAAAGCATTTGATTGCATGGAAACATATCACTTAATAATTCTGTGGGTTTTCTCCTTCAGCTGATGCAGTGATGGAACTGGTGTGTGATCAATGAATGGCATAAATTTTTCACTTATTGAATTTAAGTGATTCTACATTTCAGATTTCAATTTAATTTTTTCAATGAAAAAAATATATTTTTTAAACAGGTACTTCATATTTTCCTAATGTTATTTTAAATATATACAAGCATTTCTTTTTTTTTTCTTTCCCTTGCTCCCCTTGATATGTTGTATGTTTGCAAACTAATTTTTGACACAATGTTTCTATACTGATGTATAGAAAAATTTCATTGTACAGTGTTTCATGAAATAATGAGCATACTGTATTTATAAAGCACTGAATGGAAAATGGAATCTTGCATTTAAAAATTATTTCCTTTTCTAGTATTGCTTTAACAAGTAGATCCATGAGCCCTGTAACTAACAAAAAAGAAGTGTCTTATGCACTGATCAAAGCATTACCAGAGATTTATAAATTTATATATAATGTTACTGTCAAGGATTTTTGGGTTCAAACAACATTGAAGAGGGACATGCAGACACACAGTTGGTGGACATATGAGAACATCTGTACACCAATTAAGCAAGCTGCATTATGATTTGGTAAGTCTCAGTACCCTAGATATCCACCTGAAAAAAAACCAAATTGATTCTCTGCTACAAGAGTCTTTAATAAATGCTAAGAAAATAAATGCATATTTTCAGGTTGTACAATTTGGATATTAAACTATAAAGATATTAAACTTGATGAAAAAAGCTAAATTTTAAAGTTTACATTTTGAAAGTTTACCTTTAAATTTAGGTGTCTTTTGAGAGATAAACTAGGTTTTTTCTTTCGGAGGTTTTGTATATGTAGTAAATAAGACACATTTTCGAAAGCCCTTATCTAGGGAAAAGTATCCTCCTAAATCCACCAGTCTTTGTAATATCTCTAAGAACTCTGAAACATTAGATAATTTTAATAAATAGCATTTCCGACAGCTACACCTCTTTTATAACCATATTGTTTTAAATGCAACTTGGTGGACATTTCCATTAACATTTTACACATTTGTCAGTGTCACACTTTCTATTACTAATGCAATCTCTCAACATTGAATTCTTAGACCAGGGATTTCTGAGGAACTGCAGTTGCTTTTCATCTGATATCATCTCATCTAGTAACTCCAGCTAAAAGGGCAGTGTGGCACTTACACTTCTTTATAGCTCCTATCTTCTGTAGAAAGTCTGGAACTACTTCACAAAGAACTCTGCAGGATGATTTCAGTTTTTCCTTTGAGGAATTTCAAATATATTTTCCTTCCAATAGGAAATGTCTATATTTTTGTGACACTTTCACCAGGGGAGCACTGTGACAAACATGACAGGGGACACTGTAATATGCTTACCTATAAAATATTGTATTGCTGTTATTGAGGTTAATCTTTTGGTATTTTTGGATAGCTCTTAAAATATTTGACTGAAGATCTCACTCATATTGCTTTTTCCCAGTGCTTCCAACTAAATATTCAAGGCTTGCATTGGTCTGAAATAGACCTACTAGCACTTTTTAGATACAGAGGTAGAAACTATTATTTTTATTTGTGCCAGATTTTTAGTTCATTAATTAAGTTCATTCTCGCAGACCTGGGTTTGGTTTAGCAAGCTGCAGCTTTCCGTGAGAGCACAGCCGGGCTGCTCAGGGCAGTGTGCCCTTTGTCACCCTCCCGCAGCCCATTTCGGACGGCTCCGCACTCTCGCTGCGGCAGCCATCAGCTCCTCAGCACAGTGACAGTGAAGGAGGTGAGAAGGGTCCCTCCGTGAGGGTTTCAGAGGACCTCTAATAGTTACATCTTGTCCCAGTGACCCCCAGAGGCAGAGAGACCTCGTTATGTGGGCGCAGGGGCTTTTCTCACCGGCTCCAGGGTGGAACATGGGTGGGGCTGGGGTACAGGAACCACCAGGGAGAGCTCGAGAGAGTGGCCAGGGCTGGGGGCAGGGGAAGGTGAGGGGAGCAATATGGGATCAGAAAAGCAGTGAGTAAACAGATCACCACAGTTCATCACTACTTTTGTCCAAATATTTAGAACTACAAGATAGGTAAACTAATACCTGACTAGGAAGATACTCAATATCATGCTTTCATGCACTGTGCATCAAATTGAATCTACTTTCTTCAGCAAGCTTTTGAAATATATAATTGATTAAATCTCTGTCCATTTCTAGTACAGTTACAAATGAAATTGCATTCTGGTTAATAACATATTTCCATTTCTAATGAAAGGCAGTAGTGTTTGCACTGACTAGATAGTTCTCACTATTCTTAGAACTCTTCTCTCCTAAGTCTTGGCTCAACTAGTTTTATCTTGTAAGAATTCCCTAGTGATAAGGGAATCCCTGTCTCCCATCTTAGCAGTATAAACATAGCCTATCAGACAGGCTACAAGAGGTTGAGAGAAATCTGTCTGGCATGCAGGAAGGATAGTATGTGAACCTTGTGGCAGGCCACAGGTGCTAAGGAGAGCAAGGCTAGATTGTGTTCAGCTCAGAACTGTAGAAGGCACATTCTGATTTGGTAGAGAAGAAGGATGAGAAAAGAGAAGTGGCTAAAAGGGTAATGGGATGAAATCAGGCTGGAGTAAGGACAAACAATATACAAGGGGTTAGATTTTCTATGAGAGGATAAAGAGTTCAATCAAGGGATGAAATAGGATCCCAGGTTTGTTAGTCCTATAAATTTTCTTATAACAGATAATATTAACATCGTAGGATTATGAACCTCATATAAAAAGACTGGGGTCTTTTATGGATAAGGTTACACTATTTGATAATTGTATATAATGATGAAGCAGAATAATGAAGTAGACTATGATGGATTTGTTCATGTACAGCTTCAGCGAAAGTGACATGAAACTCGATCAAGTCAGACTTGGAAATAAGTACATATAACTAATATCTAGAACACATTGAAAATTTATCAATTTCATGGAGGTTGGGACTACTCAAACAATTCCAAAGTAAGCAGTCTTAGGACACTTACAGAATCTCCTAACTCTTTCTTAGAAAAATATAAAATAATGATGGATCTGACAGGAGTTGAAGCAAAAGCTGAGACTTGCATATGCTTGATAAAAGCTTACTTTAGATTTAAATGTTTACATTTACAGAGAACTTAAAATAGTACCTTTAAATTTTGATGTATTTGGTTCAATGCTTCTTTAAAATATTAAATACAGGATTCTGCAAGCATCATGGGACCAAATTGACAGACCAACATAGATGACAGCAATTAGAGAATTTATATTTCTCGAGATAATGACAATAATGACTCTAATTTTTTTCTTACTAAATGGGGTAACTCTAGGGGTAGGTACTAAGGGAAAACAGGTGGGATGGAAAATGTCTTTCATAATTTCATAATTCAAAAGATAGTAATGTAGATTCTTGTTATATTCTGTGATTCAAACTATACCCATAGAACCAATCTTTCAAGAACAGACTTATCCTATTGCCAAACAGATGAAATTTACTGTGGTACGTCTTTGCCTAGCTTGAAGAAAAGATTAAATATTTAATCACAATGCAAATCTAAGTAATAAAAGATAGTGTACTGGAATTGTCTGGCTGGGATGGAGTTAATTTGCTTTATCATAACCTGTATGGTGTTGTGGTTTGGATTTGTGACTAGAACAGTGTTGATAACATACCAGTATTTTTGCTGTCGCTGGACAACCCTTGTACAGCATCAAGGGTTTTTTTTTTTTGTTTTTTTCTACTCTGCCCCACAAGTGAGAAGGGTCAATACTTCCACTGCCAGTGGGTTGAAGTGAATAAATTACCTCTTTGCTTGCATACTCAGCCTTTTCTTCACCTACTGAAGAGTGTCTCTCTGAGTCCATGAGGCCTCTTGCCTTCTACTTTTTTCCCCATCCTGAAGGAGACGAGATTGAGCAAGCAGTGGCATGGGTGCCTAACTGCTGACAGGAATCAGCTTACCACAAAAGTATATATAAAAGAGCAGACAATAAAAGATTAAATATTTATTCAATGTGAGGCTTCTCTACTTCCATGATTTCATAAGCATATGCTTGTTTTATGGTTGATAGTATTGCAGTCATGTTAGATTTCAGTATGTTTTTTGAGTGAGAACTTGTCTTTAGTTCAAACTGAGTTAGGTATTGACTGAACCAGGAGAAGAAAGCAATGTAAAACTAACAAGGGAGAGAATGGATAGCTGAGAAGTAAGTTTATTACAAGCTAGCAAACAAGCACAAATACTTTATATTGTAAACTCTTCTACACCAAACAAGGCAGAACAGTCCCTGTTGTCAATAATCATAAGGGAAAGACAAGTAAGAGATGTTACCAGGAAAAAAAATTGCTGAAAACCTGAGAGAAAAATTTGCGCCAATTTTCTCCTGCAACATTTAAAAATAGATATTTTAAGCACAGTTTTCTGCTGAATCAAAAAATGAAGAGTTCATAATTACAAATTCCTAAGTGTATTTTTAAATGCTCTATAGGCACACTGGTTTGTGCCAGTCACTTTCATAAACCCATTATGCCAAGTAAGTCAAGTTGCAGACTAGCACTTTGTCACTGTTTTACCATGATCAATCACAAAATACTTCTCACACATTTTTAATGCTTTTTCCTTTAAGCAATACTAATATCTAAAGTTCTCTTAAAGTAACATTAACTATAAAATTAAAATTATAAACCTAACTGTGAAAAAATGAAACTGCAAATTGTTCATGCTACTGAGACAGGACAACAATGTTGTGTAGATACTTGTGCATGTGTTCCTTCATTCTACTTAGAATTTACAGCTCCATCTGCTTAGATTAGTTTTCATATGTTAAATGACTAGGAAGTTTTCACAGGAAGATTTACTTACTGTTTTTTCAGTCCTTGCACTTAAAATTTCAATCACAGATATTCTTCTCTAAATTTCCAGTAAATTTACCAGTATGCATATATGGAAAGTAATTGGATTACTTTCAGTCCCCACATCCTCTCTTTGTAACAAAAAAGTCATGGAAGTCACCCTCAGATTTTTTTGTTATCTATTATAGTCTCTGTAGACATTATTCCCATTATCTGGAAAAGCACGTCTTTGGTGCAGTGGAAAAATTCTAGCTCTGCAGCTGGCACACAGCAGTTTTCAGGACCCTTAGCATTTTCCTGAAATCAGAACTTTTTTTTTTTTTTTTTTTTTTTCCTGTGACCTGAAAAGTGCAGTACACTAAAAACCTCCATGTTCTTTAATTATTATTTAAGCGTTAAGACTAAGACCTCAGTTTTTATTCTATAGTTACATTATTACTGAAAAATAATCTATCGGATAATAATCTGAAAAATGATCTATTTTAGATAAGAACTAGCAAAACAGATCTAAAAGATTCTTTAGATATCCAATCTTTTGGGAATTATATGTCACCTAAAGTACATGGAGGCCATTCTCCACAATCTGTTTCCTGAATTCTTTATCTCTGTGCCTGTTTCAGAGTGTTAGGGAATTGTTCATTCTACAGTTTTAAATAGCTCATCTATTTTCTAGATACCATTTGAAATAGAATCCCTGTGGTCCAGGAAAGCCAGAAGAAAATGTTTTGAACTATCATGTCGACTATCAGAGAGTTCTGACAGCAGCATGCAAAATAAAATAGTGAAAAACTCTTTCACGTGTTTCCTCTTGAGGTGATCAGCAAGAACTCATTCACAGAACTTCCCATCCCATTTTGTAAATGTTGCTCCAACAGGTTATGCTGAGGTTTTAATAGGACTTTAATCTAAAAAAAGAAGAGAAAAATATGCTTGAAAGATAAATAGTATAAGCTCTCATTTTATTCAATATAACTTTACTATATTTCAAGGTTTATGTGACATATAGAGGTAAAAACTGTATGTACTTTAATAATAAAAGTAGGTCCCTGTGGTGTATCCCTTTACAGTTTACTTAAGGGATGGAAATACTTCGCTACAGTCAGTGTCACCATTAAACACTTATTTAAAAGCTGTGGGAATTTTAAACAAATGTGGTTAAAGCACAAAACCACACTGAAGTTCATGTCAAATGATGGGTCAGTAAGATGAATTTAGGATTCAGTTTCTGTTTATAAGACAGCATGTGTTCAAGGCCAGAATGAGGATAGAATTTAGATGTTCCAAGGTCTTGGAAGTTGTTGTCACAACATCATAACCACAGGGTCTAGAAACTTAAAACGAATTACTCTTGTCCTGAAACTATTACTATACTGGACTACAGTTTTTATATCTGATTTACAAACTGCTGATTTTTTAAAATAACTTCCCTCAAAAAATGAAACTTTAAAAAGATAGCTTTAAGAAGATAACCATCTTAATTTAAAGAAAGTCCTGTGCTTGCTCTTAAAACAGTTGCAACTTCTCAAATACAGCAAAATTTATCTGATATATTCAGATATGACTAATATTGAACAAAATACTTGAAATATATGTAATGTCTTTAAACTACAACTAAATTAGCTTCCTCGATTGATATAATTAGGCAAATTACTCAAAAAAGAAAATTACAAAAAAAACATAGAAACTGCAAAACCACATGTTTTTAAGCAGTAAATTTATTAGTACGGTAAGTAGAGATAATGTCATTTTCTGTTTATTTAAGCCTGGTTACCACAGTGCTGTGCATTTCTTAGAGATTCCTGAGTCAGAAGCAGTGATTTTGTTCTAACATTGATCTATTACATAAAAAGACTTTCAGAATAAAATATTTTCAATTTTTGAGATGGAGACTTCAAGAAGACACTCAAAATTCTTTGCAAGTACAGCCTCTAATAAGAACTTTTCATTCTTAGATAAGATTTGTAACTGCATTTTCTAAGACAAACCTCTGAAAACTAGACAGCAGACAAGTACAAGTTAGGGGGTTCAAATCAAGAGTAACTGCACAGAATCTTATGTCATACAGAAAGTTAGACTAGATCTTTTAGCAATCCTTTCTGTTTTGATAATCCATGAATAGATGAATTTTGAAGGTTTTAATTTTACTCCTCTTTACAAACCCTCACTCTAGGAAAGCACTGGAAAAGAGTTGGCGGCAGAAAATAATCAAAATTAGGTTGGCAGTTTTTGCAAGTGCATGAAAGTCTAAGCTTTTTAATGATGCTGGAAAGTATTATGTGATCTTTAAAAGAGGAAAATTAACAATAGAATATGATGAATTTTTGGTAGCAATTAGGCTATGTCCTTTGACAGACAAATTTGGGCAAATAATCTGGTATTTAAATTGGTAGATAACAGCAGATAGTTGTACAATTAGGACTCTGGTTACTCAGATCCCATAATTCCATTAGCAAATGTCAGTAACATGTAGCAATTATAGATGGGAGCTAGAAAGTTCAAATGTGTTTGTTATAAGCTTATATGGTTCTGATGCAGTTTGTGGGAATTTCAAGTTTGCAGTTTATTGAGACCTTTGTTATTTGCGATTTCTTATATTCAAGTTGCCAGCCATATGAGAAGAACAGAACAATCTGCCTGTGCCAATGCAGAATGTAGGCTTTGCTATGTACCTACTTAAATGTAATGGCCATTGATTTCCTTTCTGAGAGTCTCTGGTATTTTATAATGCATGTAAGGCAGCATATCAATTCTGTACTTATTTAAAGCCCCATGCCAAAACTACAGACCATCCTGAATAGATTGTTGGCTCAATACCATGACAAAATTGTACTTAGAGCAAGAAAATTTAGGTGATTGGAACCTTATTTGTACAACCCCAGGAATCCAAGACAAGCAGAAATTCATTCTTAACAATTACTATTCTCTTGTAACATATTCAGCAAAAAATGATAGGCCAACTATTCAGTGTCTACAGAAATAAAAAAATCTGTGTTGCAGAATGCTATCAGGATTACATTTCCCCTATCCTCCCTCTACACCCTCCTGCCCTGCTTTTTTTCTCTTATTTATAAAGAAGTTGTGCTTCAAGGAGAAACTTCACATTTTTCTGAAACACGTGTTATCCTAATGTAATAAGGCTGGGGGTTCTCCCAGCCGGTGCTGGCTGGGGTCAGAGGCTCAGACCCAAGAAGCCGTAGCAGACCCAGAGAGGTGATCCCGTGAGGAACCGTCTCCCAGGGGGTCGTGGCTTCTCTCAGCCCTCGGCCGGGGTTGCCTGCAGAGATGCCTGGCTCAGCAGCCATCAGCTCTCAGTGATTCAGGGAGTGATTTCAGCTCAGCTCTGCAAGGCAAACCCCCCTGGCCAGGCCCGGACAGAGAGAGGAGAGGTCCTGCTGGTGGTTCCACAGAAGTCGCTTTATTCTTCCATCTTCCGCGAAGGGGTGACCAGAGACGGATCCTCCCCAACTCGGGGCAGAGGGGTCTCTTTTATGGGGGTACAGAGGTGGGTGTGCAAGGGTGAGAAACCAATGGGTATTAGGGTATTTTACATAGAGTTTCCTAGAGGATCATGGGTCTGTCTTCTCTCGCCAGTAACCACAAAATTCCCTCTTTCCCCAAGAGGGGCCTGCAGGGGGATTGTGTGACCTCCTTATCTCCAGGCCTTCCTGCCAGGGCAGGGGCCTGTCAGACCCCATGTCTGGAGATTGTGCAGTTCCCTTTATCTAAACAAGGGCTTCCTGCCAGGACAGGGGCTTGTCAGACCCTACATTATCCCATTAAAAAAAAAAAAAAATATGTAAGGGGAAAGACTGGAGCAGTCTTAATGGAAGAAGTAGCTGTTAATCTGAGTCCATCTGGGGAAAAACCTCAAATTACTGGGTGATATAATGAACAAATCACCCTGTTTATAAACATATTTGTCTACTATTTGGACAACTGACACTGTAAAACCAAATGAATCTGAGCTTCGTAATATAATCCATATATCACAGTACAAGTCGTTGAACTTCTAAGAGTGAGTTACTGACCTATTTCTTTGCTTTCTTTCTCTTAAGAAACTAGTTTATTGCTGTCTGGAAGTAAATATGGTTTATTTTAAAGATTTTTCTTACTGCATTTTGTCATTCATACAATGGAGATGTGAAAGCTAGCATAGGAATGTTGTGGATGGCTACAAAGGCAGTGTTTACTTCTCTGTGGCAAAAATAAAAAAAGCATGCTTTGCCACTTTAAACAGTCCTTTTATTTTCCAAGTTGTGTATTAAACTAACTACTCAAGCCAGTGATGCCATCTGTCTTATTATGAATTGCAATGTAAAAATAATTTACTACAGAAAATTTTCAAAAATTTAATTTAATTTTATTTTAAAGCTAAATATTTGTAATTATGTCTTTGGCTGTTTGCATTTATAAAGTTTTGGTCTTGTACTCCTTCTAATTAATTGAAAATCCATTTCTGAAAGCTATTTAATTTGTGCCCTGCTACAGTCCTACAAATACACAGCAAAGGCACAAGGTACAGGTTTGATTTCAAAGCGGCTGTGAAGGTTTCAAGCCATCTTAAAAGTGTTGATCACTGCAGACCTTTTGCCCTCTATTCTGTTTTCATCAAGCTAGATTTTTCATTCTATCCTCAGAATTTCCAATCATGCTGGTGAAAGAGGTGGGTGCAAGGGAACAAAGTCATAATTCATAACCCTTAGTTTGTCTTTTCTTGAGGCAATGGCAATGTGGAGGATGCTTCAGTCGCTACCTTTTGGCAGTGATTCTTGTTGAAGTGCTTGGCATGGAAGGATACCTGTAAGACAGAAGCCTGCATTCTTTCTGCCAAATGATAATTCCTGGTAAAGATTCCTAAATTAGGGGCCACACCTGCTCATTTCAGACAGCCTATGAATTCCCAAATGCAAAGACAATTCCAATATGGAGATTAAACTATACAACTTATTAAATAAAACAAAAATAAAAAAGTAGGTAGCATGTGGGACATAGATAAGTTATGGCAGAAATCTGGGTGTTACTGGGGGATTTTGTACATAGCCGACATGTACAAGCACCAGAACATGTTTTATGATATGTAGCTTCATTTCTGGTTGCAGAGCACCAATTCCTTTCTCAAAATAGTTTAAAAATCATCACTATTCGATATCACTCTAAGCTTGATCTCTGCAAACTCATTATAAAATCTACTGTCTACATCTATACTCTTGAGAAAGTCAGGGTAGAAGTTCAAGCACTGATAATCCACAGTACTCTGCCAATGTTAGCTTAATTGTTGAGCACAATCTTGCTTCTGTCAACAGGTGTTCCCAGAAATATGGCAAAAACTCTGATCAGAAGCCATCAGCTGCAAGACCCTTTTCAAGGGGAAGTGGGATTGTAATAAGGTTTGGCCCCATAAAAAATACCACTGTGTTGGAGTTCATTATCATAATATTGTTGTAAGCATTTTGCTAGAAAAAAAAATGAAAAAAAATAGTTCTTTACTACACCTCATCTGTCTTAGCAGATGAACATGACTCTTTTGACAACCACATCTTCAGCAAAAATTTTAAATCGTAGAATATCCTGAGCTGGAAGGGACCCAGAAGGATCATCCATTCCAACACCTGGTCCTGGATAGAACCATCCCCAAGAGTCACACCATGTGCTAGGAGTTTAAACCTTTCTCATTCTGGAGTCATTTACTGGAAAAATATTAATCCTCATTTGAGTGTGATAGCCATTAAGCATTTTACTGTGTGCTCTGTAGTAATTGTCTCTCATTGCTATCTATTTGAAGTATGACACATTAAAAACATAATTAAATATCAACTGAGTAGATTGTCTGGGTTGTCTTTTCCCCCATTTTAGGTTAGTGCCATAGCCACTGAGCTGTAAAGCCAAAGTGGGAATCAGTCCATGTAACCCATCTGCAATGGAACGTGTGTTGAGGTCTGTCTAGCCCTGTAGTCGTCAGAAGGACATCTAACCTACATTAAGAAAGATTAAATTGTCATCCACTGGTGTCCAGGCTTTCAGATAGGTATAATGAAAATACATAAGCAGCTGACTAAGAGGTTTTGGATTTCACTTTCCTGATTTAAAATATTCTTGTAGCTCTGTATTGTCTTTATTGAAAAATTAGAAACTTTCTTTAGATGGCCTGGATTGCCTTATTGCCAAATTAAGTGCACTAGATTTCACTCTCATTATCTTGATAATGTTGCAATCTGTTTGGAATCAAAATCGAAAAGTGGTCTAAGTTTTTTTTCTGCAAAATGACCATGAACTGACCCTTAATAACAAATTTTAATGTGCTCACCTTATTGACAATCATCAGTGAATAACAAAATGGTGCAAAAAGCAATTAACATAAATTAATACATGAATTTTAAACAGCAAGATCTTAAAAAAATTCTAGTCAGACACCTACTGACTCAAGATCTAATCTTGTTGCCACTGAAGACAGGTCATGTATTATTTTAATTTCTTCTATTAAGCTCGCTTGTCTCCTGTTCTTATAATAGCATATATCACTGTAGTATCTAAGTTTCACTGAGAAAATAGTAACTGCTCTAAAAACTGTCCACTAATGTAATTTTTTCTCTCTCTGTTTCTCTTAAGGCAATTTAATTTTATTTTTTTGTGTGTGTGTGGTTTTAATCCCATCTTATATATTTCTTTTTCTTTTCTTCTGTTTTAGCACCTCTTCCATTCCTAAGTACCATCTCCAGTGATATTTGGAAAAGTTTATATATTAATTGAAAGGGTCTTCAATTTAGGTTTATTTTAGTCTGGTCAGATAAAGTTTTGATCTTGTGTGGAGGTGCCTCTCCCCGCACTACAACAATCTTGTTGTTGAGAAAATGCTGTCCCACTTATTGTTTTTAATCTCCCCACTTTAACCCCTACAAAAAACAGTTATAAATGCAAGTCATCTTTATGAGGACAGACATACTCTATGAGATATGTCAGGCTTTAGAGATCAACAGAGATTAAATTTGAAGGTGGCTGAAATGAGATGACTGTTTCAGGAGTCATCGCATTAAGCAGTGTTCTGGGAGAAGACAGTGGTGATTTTATTGTATTTTTATAAATAAGGAGATGCCCACATTCTGAATTTGCTTAAAATTTTTACTGTTATGGTGCTGCTACCACAATCCAGACATTAACAAGATTCCAGGGAAATGACAAAATGTGATGAACTGTCACTACGAGGATGGGATAGAAGGGTAACTTTTATTATCCACTACTGAAAAGAAATCTTAATTCTCAGTAAAGACTCATCTGGAAGTCTTGTCTGCAAGAAAATTAAGAAAACAGGTAGCTCACTTGAAATCCACAACTTTAAAGATACTTTATTTCAAATTAGATAGGCTGTTACTGGTGGGTGTTAACATCAGATGCATATCAAGGAAACTGCAAAGCATAAGAGAAAGATAGAAACAAAGAAAGCTTTCAGGTTAGTTTAAGGACACTAAAACAAATTAGCTGCTCAATCATAACAAATACATAAGTTTTTTATGTACTCATTAAGACCACTGACACCTTGAAGTGTCTTGTTTATGTATTTTGCAATATCCACAGAACAATTTAGATTCTCACAGCTGTTGCCAAAAGTCAGTCTTAGTCCATTGCTTTAATTAATCTATGCTCATTATCAGGACAGCAGTCTTTCTATGAACATAAAGTCAAAGGAGAAGATGTATCATTAGTAGAATTTTTCGAGCAATTTGTAGGATACTAAGACATTAAATATTTTCTACGCTTAGTGAAGTTCTTTGATATGTAACAATAACAATGACATCTATAAACACAGTCTTCAAAAAATATTTGAAGATCTGTGAATCTGGTGGATAACATAAAATGCCATTCACACTAACTGCTTCCTCATTTCTTAATAAATTAAGGGGTGTTGCATAGAACATATGGCTTTATGATGACCTAAATATTCCTCCAAGATTATGAAAAATACCTCTTGTTATAAAAGAAATATGTAGTTTCAGCCACTTAGTAAGAAAAGAAAAAGTGGGAAGTGGATTCTATTGTAGAAAAATGCACAACATACTTATCTCTCCCCTTCTTTACCTGTTCCTCTTTTAATGGATACTATATAGCTACAAGATAGATAATATGAAAACACATGCTGTGTTTATTTTTTTTTTAGGCTGAAATATGTTCTTTACTGGTATTCTATTGAAAAGTTAAATACACAACTTAAAATTATATTAGATTTGAATTAAAAGTAGAGAGTCAAGATATGAGGTGAAATTGCAGCAAGAATATTTAATAATCATAAACATAGATATTGGGACTCCTACAAATTAATTCTAGATGTTGTATTTAAAAAAAAACCAAACAAACAAATGCACACCTGAATCTGTAAACATGTGGATATTCCTATGCACACACTGCCCCTTCTAGAAGTAACAAGTGAACATAGATCTCTCCAATAAACAAATAGTTCTAAAAAATACACTCAGTAATGTTTAAATTATCTGCCAGTTAAGAAAGGACAATCAATGACAAAGAAGGGCACAAAGAACTGCAAAACTCCAAGACGGCAGAATGTGTTACATATGTTTTGCCTTTTTTTTTGCTTTTGTTAAAGGGGTAAACAAGCAGCTCATTCATTTCCTACCAACAGAAAAATGAATAGAGGTGAGGAAGTGGTAATTTTCATCAAAAATATACAACATTATGTATCTGCCACCCTTATGTCTAAAGTATTTCAAATTCATCCTTTTGGTGATCACATGGTGAAAGTTGAAATGGACCAGAATATTATTATTAGGACTTTAAACCTTTCTTATTCTGGAGTCATTTACTGGGAAAAATATTAATCCTCATTTGAGTGTGTTAGCCATTAAGCACACTTAAGGTCTCAAATGGCCATGGCAGAAAAGCTTAATGATTCTATCTATAGCATTTATTTTTGGGTTAGATTAAGAGATAAGTTTAATGTCTTAGTGATTTTAATTTGCCTTCTGAGCTGAAAGGACAGGTATTGAAATTTTAACAAAATCAGCCAAGAATAACTTTCAAGAGGAGCTGGCAATTCATGTTACTGATTAATACTCTGAAAACAAAGTTAATTGGATACATAAGAAGCAATCAATATGTTTAAGAATGGGACCTACTGATATTTATCAATTTTTTCTTTACTAATAATGGTTATACTAGGCCTCATAATGAAGTGTGTATTAAACCTCAATGTACAAAGGGGCCAAAGGACTATTAATTCTAAATAATGCTGCTATTTTGAATTATGCTGAAAAGATGTCACCTTAGTAAAATGATGTACACATACTTAGTAAAACAAAAAAAACACAACACCACCACCCACACCACCACCCCCCCAAATTATTGATTTATGTAAGGGTTTACAAAAATAATAAAGTTTTTAAAATTACATCATTACATTCTGGATGGTGGACACATCAGGTTGTATGTTCATTATGAGGTCATTAGAGTGACTAAATTTTAAACTGCCACCCAAAACTTGGAAACTCCAGCACTGAACATGTTTTCAAAGCAACTTGGATTAATAGTAGATATCTTGAAGAGTAATGCATAATTCAAATGGTCCTGCTGACTTGGTCACTGCTCACATCTCAGTTTTAATGTTTTTCTAGTCAAGGACATAAATAGTGTTGCATCCTGGTAAATATAATTTGGCCATTAGTAGTGGAAGGCTGTAAACCCTGCACTGACCTGACCCTTCAGGGTCTCAACACTTGTCTGGGCTTGTCCTGTTAGCTGGTTTCAACTCCTCAGTACGGCCAGCGGACTTCAGAGAGCAATTAATCTCAGCCTAAACTAGACATTTACATTTGACCAGCCAATTCTTTGTTGCTTTAATTATATTATTACAGATTTCCCCCACGTACTGTAGATGTGTCCCACTGCTCCCTTTCTGATTTGGCAGCTTGCCTGTGCCAATTGTCCTTGTGACAGTGTAACATAGATGGTGTTGGGAGACCATCTAAATCCTTCTTTGGCATTTCCTGATGAAAAAACAGAGAGAAACTCTAGGCAGAACGAACTTACTCTGTATACTCAATTTACCTAAAAAGACAATGCAGTTACATGTAAAGCTAGGTCTTCTTGGCTTTTGGACTCCAGTTCAGGTAAATGTGGATATGATAATAAGAAATAGGAACAGTTGCCTGAGCAAAGAGTTTTCATATATCGTTAAAATAATCTTTGAGATTTTCTGTATTTTTGCTGTTTAACATGCACATTTCCACACTTTTTTGTGCTCTACACATGTTTATGCTCTGAAGACCATAAAAGAATAATTTGTAATATATCATGTCTATAAGGTAATTAACCAAAACTGGAGAAAAAATATAAAAGGAAGAAAATTTACAATAGCTCAAAAAAGGCATAAAATATAATAACCAATGTAGGGTGGATACAAATTTCACAAACACATATTTACAAAGTTATAAAGGAATTTTACATGAACATTAATGATGTTGGATAGACCACTAACAGTACTGCATACACAAGTACTCGTTATGCTTGTTAATGTTGCTTATTTTATAAGGTATAATTCTGAACTAGCTGAAAAATAAGGGACCAGACATTAATACACAAGTCAGTTATACATATGTACCTTATTCTTATTCAAAAAATTAATGAACCTAACTTTAAAAAGTTAGACTTATGTAAAAAACCCATTAAACATTTACAAAGGCATAATTTTAGTGAATAAGAAAGGTCTTCAGACATATAAATCTATGGGTTATGTCCTTTAATTTGTCTTAGGTCTGCTGAAGTCAGTGGAATAATATTTTATACTGGATGAAAATGCATTTTTAAAATATTTTTGTTTTCTGTTATCATATCAGTTTCTTCTTGATCAATATTCTCTACAATTTTTCTACTAATTTGAAATTACGTAGAATTTCATTGTATGAAATCTGAATTTTGTTGAATTATTTGCCATAGAACATTTTCCAAGAAGAGCTATGCTTTTAATCTATGCAATGAATTTTGGCTGTGCTATTCCCATTAAAGTCAATGGGTAATGAACTGCAAAAATACTTGTTTGCCACTTTGAAAATTTATGAGCAAGAAACAAAATTAAAAAGTTCAGTGGCTACAGAGAGGCTTTGTTATTAAACTTGCTCTGTATTCAGTTGCTTGGTTTGCTTAGCTGCAACATGTGTGATTCACTGGACACAGAAGTTTTAAATCTGCACTGGTGGTAATTTGTAAAAGCATCATCCACCAATTCATGGGTTCTAGGATAATATGTAATGGGCCTGAAAGTACAGAGATATTTTTGAATTAGGAAGAAAAATATCAAGAAAGAGAATGATAGGTCATTAAAAGCATCTTAAAAAAAAAAAAAAAAAAAAGTGAAAAAGAAAGAAAAACAGAAGAAGATCCATTCATGTTCTGGGCATTGCTTTTGATCTCCAGTCAGAAAAAAATCTGAGGCTACCTTTCAGCACTCAATATATCTTTATTTATGTATCTGTAGTCCACAGAGTGAGAAATAGGGAATAATGAAAAATAACTAAGAAAAATATCCCAAGTACATATTCTCTTTCCTTTTTTTTAATTTTTTTTCCCTTGAAGGATAAAACCACTAAACAAAAATAACATGCTTTTATTGAACACCTTCTGAAGACATTGCTTGGTAACGAAAGTGCTCAGCAAAGGATGTTCTCCACTTTATAATTGTATAAGACATGAAGACTAAAGAAAGCAAAGCCTGAACCCATTACAAGAGTCAAGTTAGAAGCATTAGGCTACAAAACATTCATACATTATTAAATACCTCAGTTATGGCATCAGAGTACTTCTTAATTCTCCTTTTCACTGAAATAAAAAATTTATTTGTTAATCATTAAGAAGGATAATAAATTAAAAAAAAAAAGAAAAAGAATTATATTCAAACATTTGTGAATACAGGAAGGTTTGAGAAAATAAATACCTTGCTCTTTTGGGTAATCTCTATGGTATGGCAGTACTTCAAGGGTCTTGCATGTGTATAGCACATGCGTAGGGACTTAAATGGGGTGTAATATATTAAAATATATTTGGGGGCTGGAAATATAAGGAAGAAGTGGGAAAAGACAGAAGAGAGAAGGCAGGCATATGGTAACCTGAACATTTCCAGCATGAAAGAAAGATTCTGGAGTGAGTCTCAGACAATATGATTTCTTTGATCTGAGACATTACCATGTATAAGCTCTTTTCATGATTTACATTCATGTCATGGGTTGGAGTAAATAACTTTTTGGCCACCTGTCTCTTTGGCACTCATAAGCAATGACAACACTTCTGTTCATGGTGTAAAAGAAGGACCATGCCAGCTGAGGTTTTTCTCCATCATCACTGGGCTAAATACCAAATATCTTGCTGCTTTATTGACACCACACTTACTCTGCTAGTTTGCATTTTTATTTAGGTAATTTTGTCAATACATTAGTGATGACTTACTTAACAAAATTTGCTGAACACTGAAACCTTTTTCATTTTGGCAAGATAGTTCTAGGTCCACAATTTTGACAGGGTCCTGAGTGCTTTCCTCTCCCTGACCACCCCCTCCTCACCCCCACTTCTGGGTGCCCCCACCCCCACCCCCCCCCAGTCACTGTCCATGGCCCAGGACCCTTTGTCAGCCCTACAGTGCCACCAAGCCCTGCCCCAGCAACACTGCAGCAGGACCGGTCCAGCTTCCCACAGCTCTGTCCTGCCTGGTCACAGATCCCTCCAAGCCAGATCCACCTGTGGGCCTGTGGTCTGTCCCCATTCTTAGGGAGATGTCTGATGCTGGGACTGTCCCGGGTGCTCCTGGGCTGACCCGCTCCTGTTCCCCGTGGTGACCAGTGGAGCATCCTGGCAATATTCACCTTGAAATTGTCCAGGTTTGTGTATGGGTTATGTTGGGATAGTATCCAGCTATGACCTACCACTCCCAGTTTTGTTATCTTTCATTTAATCTGGGAAAACACTCCTAAGAGAATCGTCCTGTGGGGGCATCTATGATACTGTAGAATAACCAGCCAAAGAGTGTCAGTTATCATGACATAGTCAGAAATCTTTTTTTGTTTCTCTTCTACTTTAAGACCCTTATGAACATGAAAGCTGTTCCAAATATGCCTAGGACCTGTGTTATCAGGTAGGATCTTACTGCCTGTATATCATCACCATCACAGTTTAACCCATCCAGCAGCTAAGCTCACACAGCTGCTCACTCACTCCCTCACCAACAAGATCAGGGAGAGTATCTGAAGGGCAAAAGATAGAGAATTTGTGTGTCGAAAGACAGTTGACTGGGGAAATCAGAAGTCGCATACAAGCAAATCAAAACAAAGAATTAATTCACTGCTTTCTGTGGGTAGGCAGCTGTTCAGCCATCTCCAGGAGAGCAGGGCCCCATCACTCGTAATGGTGGCTTGGGAAGACAAATGACATAACTCCAAATATCTTGCCCTTGCTTCTTCTCCCCTCACACTTTACAGATGAGTATGATGTCATATAGTCTGGAATATCCCTTTGGTCAGTTGGAGTTAGCTGTCCTGGTCATGCCTCCCCACAACTTTCCATGCAGCCCCAGACTCCTCACCAGTGTGGGAGTACTAAAAGCAGAAAGGGCCTCTGTATAAAAAGGCTCAGCCATAACAAAACCATCTCTGTGTTCAGCACAAATCCAAAACACAACCCTGTATCAGCCACTGTGAAGAAAATTAACACTACGCTTAACAAAGTCAGCACAATCACACACACACTCCCTTACAGAACACCTATAGCTCTTACAGGTGCTGTAATGCATCAAAATGAACAAAAATTTTCAAGGAATGATGAGAAAGTGAAGAGGAGTTTTCAATGGCACATATTTCCAGTACTAAATGCCTCTTTCTCCGTGTCTTTCAAGATTGCAAGCAGCTCCACTTGGAGCTCCTTTTACTTAAAGGAATGTACCACATGGCAACAAAAACTCTTGTAATAGAGTGAAAACCTAAAAATTGCCACTGCCTTGGCTTCATTTGCTGTTTGCTCAGTGGTACCAACTTCTGTGCAAACATCTATGAGCACAAATATATTGCTGACGTTTTGCTAGTTCAGAAGAAACTGAGAGTGTTTCCACCTTTTCTATTCTCTGTGTAAAACATGCAGTAACCCAGGGAATGCTGTACTTGCTGCAGAGCACATGGTGAAAGAGTCTGTTTCTGTATTTCAGACATCTCACAGAGACAATAAAAGAGCCTCATCTATATCTATGGGATAATGAGAATAAACTCAATAGGCAGCACTTAGTAAAAATATATCCTTGGAAATATAATGCAATATCCTAAAGTAATTTCATAAATGTGAGCCTTCTAATACAATTATAATTTTATAAAAAGCCATTTCAGAGGCAAAAAATCTTCATGCATGATTAAATAACAAACTTTGAGCACACTGAGGCTTTTTTAAACTGCAGAAGTCCTTTTATTTCAGCTTCTTCTTCAGATATAAGATGAGCTTTATATAGATTTATCTTCAGTTTTTAATTTTCTGGGTAGTGTTAAGATTCTCTCTAAAGTAAGAGATGAAACAGAGCTGAAAGCACTAATGCATAAAACACTTTCCTTCTTCAAAGACAAAGAACAATATACTTTTAAGTTTAGTGATGCAGTTTTCACCAACATAATACCTCATTATTCATGACATTTTGTCCATTATAGCATGAGATTCCTCCAAAGATAGAAGTAATCATCCAACAGAAAAGTCTAGTTAATTATCCATTGTCTGAGAAATTGAGCTGGTGTAATGGATGAAACATCAGTTACAGCAATTGCTGCTGTCTACTGACAGAAGAAATGCATCTGTGAAATTACTGTACCAGAAACATCAGAAATCTGAGTCTTCCTTACCTGCTTTCTCTAAATGGATAGAAAAGCTTGTTTGGAGCAGAAAGTGATGTATTTACACACATCTAAGACATATTAAATGTCGTAAAATTATTATGGAATGTTATATAAACATTACTTTTGTGGAATGTACAAGGTATTGACTCATTTCCTATTTTTTTATAGAGCAATTAGTGATTTTTTTAAGAGCTGAGAAGGTACAAAAATGAGGAACATATTGAGAATTGGAATATATGTTTTTAAAATTTCACTTTATTCCACTTTTAAAAAATGTGTACTATTAAAATGTAGTTTATTTGTTTAATTATTATTAAATACACAAAATACTTTAATTGTATATTAGAGTTAGGAAAAGTCCAACATAATATAAGTGCTTTAACAGCTAAGCATGACTGCTTAGTAAGTTTTTCAGTCCTAGACAGATAAAAACTTTGTCAATTAAAATTAACATCTAGAAGGGAAATTTAGACACTTTGGATACCACAAGGAGGAGCTTTGGCAGTTGTACTGGGGACTTCTAGGACAGCTGAAAAGAAAAACAAAAGACTAGCGAAACAGACTAGGAAAAGAGGAAAAAGATGACCACATACACAGAAGTTAGAAATGGACAATGAAATAACAGCTTAAGATAGGGAAAAAAGTGCCAGAGCCAGGGCATTCATGTGAAAAAGACAGAAGATAAGATTGGACATTTTTTAAAAAGTGATTTTGATTAAATTTGAGAAATAAGACCTGAGGAGAAAGGGAGATGTCCTACATTAAATGTTAATAGATTCTACCGTAAGAAAGTTGAGCCTTAGTTCTGCCTTCAGATAAATTACAGTGAGAAGTGTATACAATATAGAAACAGAATTTGGTCCTTTTCCTTTGCCATTTTAAGGTGATTGAAAATAGAGAGAGGTCAGAATAAAAGATGGTTGGACCAGAGGATCATTGAGGTCCCTTCCAATCTGGTATTCTATGATTCTGTGATGAGATAGCTGGAGGATTATAGGCAAAGTCTCTTTTCTCTGTAGTCTGTTCCTACTCTAATTCATTTTGAGCTGTGCTTCATTTGCTGTATCTGGAAAGGTTACAAACTGGCATTCTCAGAGGAGCTGTAAAGGAAAATGAGTCCTTAGGTACTAAGCAAAGAAATAGAAATAGCTGCAGTTTTCTGACAGAATGGTGACAAAGAATATTTGAACTGAATCTTTTTTTTTTTTTTAGTGTGCTTGTCTCATAATGCATTGTCTTAGAGATCAAAAACAGCTATCAATTTTTATCAAAATGCAATCTAACGAAAAACTTTTGTAACACTGGCTTGTCTTGTTTGCAAGTATTATCATCTACACAGGGGAAAAAAAGAAAGAAAAACAAACAGACAACTCCTCCTCAAATCACTTGCAAAATAGAAGTATTACATATGAAAGTGGGGTGTTTTTTTGTTTTAAGAGTATTCAAGGCAGTTGTATTTGTGAGCTTCTGTGAGTTTAGATCTCTGCTCAGTTCACAAATTGGAGAGCACCCTTAGTAGAAATTGTCTCCTCTTGTCTGCTCTAAGACATGCATTCTGAACATTGAGTGGCAGCACGAAAATTCAGCACAATGAGAATGAAGTATCAGCAGCTAGAAAAATTAAAATATGCATTTGAATCTAATCAAAAGCTAAATATTTTACCATATGATTTTTTAAATCATTCTAAAGGCAATATTGTTTAGGTAAAAAAATCTAAATCCTATACAATCACCTCATACTCTAGTTCTGTTATGGCATAAAGTTTTCCAAGAAATATTGTAGGTTTTCAGGTTTCATTGTACTCTTACAAGTTAAGAAAAATGAAGCCCATTAAGAAATTAATTGACATCTTCAGGAAATAAAGTATCTTATGCATAGGAATATTGAAATGATAATATGACAGGTACACTGTGCAGTGAACCTCCAAGGAGAGTAAAAAGAAAGAGAAATAAAAACCTCTATGAAGATATAAGGAGGACAAGTTAGGGTAGCAAGATTGTGCTTCTGGATTATTTAATATTAGCCTATTTCAACAACCCTGGTATCAATTGGGAATTCTTTGTAGCATGTTGTAGAATGGAGATGAAGATGAAAGATTCAGGATTTGGTAAATTATTACTTTCCTAAAATACTGTGTTAACAGCCCTACATGGGATAGTTTTTTGCCTCATCGAGAATGAATATTAACCAATGAATAAGACAACAGTGATAAATCATTGAAATAATAGAAGACAATAAATTCAGATTATTCTGAATACACAGTCAATAGCTGTATTTTGTTAAATTTTTAGAATAGTGTTATATACAGAAATTGAATGTACGCAAAAAAAGTTGTAAAAATGGACTAAGAAGGCAACAGTAATGGATAGTGTAAATAGTAAATTCAGGAGCCGCAAGTTCTATGATCAAAGAGTAAATTTTAATATAATAAGTTACTTGCTAATACTTTGAAACAAATAAAATATTGTTTTGATAGTTAAAATCTTCCAATGACCCATTGATTTAAAAGGGCTGTGACACATATACAACTCTAAAATGCATTTGATGTACGAGTTCTTAAACCATGGAAACAATGACATCTCTAGTTACTCTTTTCCATCTACCATGCACAATAGTAGAAGGAGGCATAAATGGATATGAACAGAAGTGATTCCAGACCACTCTTATCCACAAAAATAAATTCACCTGTTGTGTTCCTCACACCTGTCTATAGTGGTATACACATCCCCCACTTGCAATATAAATATCATGGTCCATGCATGTAATCTGACATTTTAAGCTGACACATAGTATTGTTAAAAAAAAAAAAAAAAAAGGAAACAAAAAGAAAAAAAAAAAAAGAAAGTTCTTACTCTGAAGCTATAGTATTGTTTTATGATTTTGCTGAATATTAAGATAAAAAACTGCAGAAACTTTGGAATATTTACTGAGTCACGTTAACTGGCTACAAGTTTCCTGAAATTTAAGGCTTTGATATAGAAAAGTGTGGTGAATTTCACTACTTAGAAACAAGCTTGAGTAAAGAAGAAGATTGGCAACTAGATTAAAACAAAATAGGGTTCTTATTTTGGTACTCATGCTCATACAAGGACAATTATTGCCTGGATCTCCCACAGAATTTTTGGAGAATTTAGAACACTAAATTATTATTTTTTTTCTTTCACTGGTGTATCAGTCTTAATAATAGAGCATATGAATATTGACACTTGCCAAGAGTATTGTAATGTGCATTTTAACAAGAAAATAAGTTGATATAAAATTTTATTTAACTTTGTGTCTTTTTCAATGAAGAATATTCTGCGAATTGCAATATTTACAAAATGCCATACCTTCTCAAAAAATAAGGAGAGAATCTAAGTTCATTCAACAGTGACATTCCCCTATAACAGTAATAATGATAGTGATAATAACAACAGCAACCTCAACCCTGATAACAACAACCCCAATAACAGCAACAGCGACAGTAGACTCCTTCACTGAAGACTGTATGCTTTTCTAGGCAGACCACTGGGAAGAACCTAGATTTAGATACACTGAGGTTATCTGCTGTCTCACATCCCCGGGAGATTTCTAAACAAAGGCATGTAGGACAACGTTCCAAAGAACCTAGACCTTCAAGGGACTGAAAACTTAGTTTTCTTGTAAATCCTGCTAATACCTTTGGAGTTTTGGTCTGTTCTTACTGTGGCGAATATAAATTTTTCAGGCTTAGAAAAAAATGTCAAAACTAGACTGAGTCAATCCAGTCTCTAACTGACTGGAAATGTATTTGTGATGGCAATACCTTTTAAGTGTATGAAAAGGAAAGAATTTATTTAAAATAGCTCATAGGCCCTGCTATTGCTAAGTAAAAGGATAGAAAATGTTGATTAATATAGAATTTTTGCTATTGGTGTCTTGTCCTATAAGGAACATTTGCAAGCCAGACATTTTCTTAACTAAAAATTTGCTGCCACATTAAAGAAAAAAAAACAACTGAACCCATGTATCAGTTATCAAATGGTTTATAGGTTACATTTTAGTGTAAGACAGTACAGAAACAAATGTTGATGATGCAGTCTGACATGATTTGCTTCAAGAGATTGTTTTCAAGTGCTTTCTTTTTTAGTTCTACTAACCAGAAAAAAGTAGGAAATACAATCAGGTAGGAAAAGGCATTTTTCTTACTAGCACAAGTATTACACCTACATTTCTTGTTTTTGTAACTTCAAGGAATGTTATTTTCTATCTCTTGTTTTATGCCTCTAAATATTTAAAACTTATTAAATTATGCAAAATTGTAAGCTTTATCTCTTACATTTTATTAACTTATGTTAATAGGAAAACCATATGATATTCAGTGATTTTATCATGATAACACACATTTATTTCTCCTGGACAAAGGTGAATTTAAAAAAAAAATCCTAAAAAACCAGAAATCAATCTGATGATTCGCAATGTACGTTTCTTCCAGATTCAATAAAACATGTGAAACAAAAGTATTTCTAAATAATTTCTTTTCCTATATTGTGGCAATTAACATTTCAGATATCAACAAAAAAAATGCTTGTCTATGTTAACTATAATGAAATTATCTGTTGTTATTATCCATTAATGTTTTAACCATTTTCCCATAAGAAATATTAAGCAATCTAAAAAGGAGCATATGTTTGTGCAAATTATACTCTCCCTCAAGATTTTATAAGAAGCTCATCATAATAAGCAATTATATGGTACTTCTTCAGCTTAAACTTTTAGATTAATCACAGAAAGGTTTCGTACATAACCTTCTTGCCAAGAACATGCTTTAATGTGACAAGTTTATCCTCAATTAGGTTTTGTTAAAGAGTCTTCTTTGTACTGTTTTTCATGTTTTGGTTTAGTACAAAGAAGGTGTATTCTCTTTGCATATATATTGGTGTAAAAGGTATTCTGTTGAGCATACTGCTTTTAGTGAATAATTAATTTGATAATATTGGTGGGTTTTTTTACTGACTGGCTTCTTTTGCATGCACAGCTTTGCTTCTGATGATCAAGATGACAAGATAACACAACATCATCATGCAAACACTGTAACTAAAAGGTAAACCCTATCCTGTGCTTTGAAGAAATGTATCTTTCGTAGTTTTATCTTATTGTTTGTACATGTCAATTAAACCTTTTTAATATATTTTCTCACAAATAATTTGCATGTTTGAATGGTTCCATGCCTTCAGGGCGAGATAGAAAAAAATGTCTAACTACAAATTCCAGTCTTCTGTACTTTTATTTGACATTATCAAAAAGTACCACAGAGGCAAAATGTCATGTTATGTCATAATATAAAATGACAAGCTCTGTACAAACACATGAACAGCAAATCTTTTATCTGGTATTAGTGAAATAAGTAGCAAAGATATAAATGTCTTCATTTACAAGGGATCTAGATACTGTAACTAAAGACAAGTGAAATCTTTTAAAAGATGCATTTAAATGACTTTATGTGCATAAAATAACATGGGAGAATTAGAATGGGAATGTTCTTTGCAGTAAAATAGATGGAATTACCATTCAAGCAGTTGATTTTTTATTTGATAATTTTATGTTCCTTTATATTGACTGAGCATTTCCACATGACTAGGTACCAAAATGCACAGGGGATTTCTGGTGTGCACAGCATGCAGAGAAGAGCTTTCCAGTGGCAGGCTGTTCTTTACCACGTAGAAGATCACATGGCGTTGTGAGAATGCACTTACCACTGCAAGTTGGCCACTGGTGAATTCTCAGGATAACACTGCTATTTGCGAATAAGCTTTTCTAGCTGTCTTCTGAAGACAGATCTGAATTTGATGTAATGTGGAGAATGAAATGAAGATTATAGTACAGAAGGCAGTGGGATATGACCATTAGTCTCATAGAGGCTGGAGTAAGAATTAAAAGGATTGCAGTAACATAATTATCAATTAGAAATTAAGATATTCCCTAGGACATGACTGTACCAAAACTGAGATAAAGGTGATCCTCCTCCAGGTGAATATGTAAAGAAAACATACCCGCTTTGAACACAGATTTATATGAACTATGGTAAATGCGTAAAACAAAGAAATAGACATTACAAGGTATTATATTTTAACTGTTAAAATAGTTAATTGCTCTTGGTAATAAAAGCAATTAGTGGGGTATTTGTTGCTTCAGCATGTCTCAGATGTTTAAAACTTAACTCATTGTTTTAGCTGCACTAATAAACAATGCAGAGATATAATTTTGGCCACAGCAGGAGTTACCTCAGCTATCTCAAGTACTTACATTAAGGTACAATGATAAATTGCCTTATGGATGCTTCTTTTTTTTCCCCACGGACTATGAAGAGTACTCAGGCCAGATGATTCATCCCCTATGACACTTCTCTGATGACTGCATGAATCACTCTCATGAGTTCTTGTTTTCCTCTGTCCACTACATAAGGGAAGTTAGAAAGTTTTTAACTGTTGCTGAGTTCAACGCTATTAGATGATAGAGTGATTATCTTTTACTTTTTTGTCTATTTTTCTTTATATTCATTGAATAAAAACCACAGAACTACTTTTTCTCATCTAAGAAAATTTCTAACTCAGTTTCTAATGTTGGGGATTTAGACCAATGTTTTACTCAAAAAATTTAGTCAGAAATGCATAAAGCAGAAATAAATTCATAAAACTAACTTACTCTCATATTGTTTTTTTCTGGAGTAGAGTTAATTTTTTATCATAGTATGGAGCTAGGTTTTGAATCTGGGATAAAAACCAGGATTGAAAATACAGATATGTATTAGGTATTGCTAAGCAGTGCTTACTCAGCATCAAGGCCTGGTCTATCTCAAACTTCCCCACCAGTAATTAGGCAGGGGTAGACAATATGCTGTGTGGAGACACAACTGGGGCAGCTCACCCCAGATGGGATCCAATGCCATCCATGTGTTGTGGCCAGCAATAAAGCCTGGGGAAAGAAATAGGAAGGGAGAGCATTCAGATTTACGGCTTTTATCTCACCAAGTCAGGGCTACATGTGATGGAGCCCTGCTTTCCTAGAGATGGCTGAACACCTGCCTGCCCATGGGAAGTGATGACGGAAATCCTTATATTTCTTTGCTTGCACAGATGGCTTTACTTCATTTATTAAAGCATTTTTATCTTGACACGAGTGTCTTTGCTTTTGCACTTCCAAATCTTTTTGCCATCCCATTGCAAGGAACTGAGTGTGCAGCTGTGTGACGTTTAGCTGCCTACCAGGGTTAAGCAACAATAACTCCTAAGTTCTTATGCATGACCTGTTTTTCAACAATTTGTGTGGTAGAGATCTTTTTAAAGTCTGGCTTAGCAATTGTAAATGTGTTTGGACATACACTACAAGACTATTTAGTATTATTTATTATCATTGCATACACTACAGGGATAAAGTGACTCAAGCATTCAGTGGAAATATTTTGCTCTTTTTACAGAATTACTATGCTAAGAGAAGGTCTCATTGTCAGAAAAAAAAAAAAAAAAAGTAAATTTTGATAGAACTTCATCTTTACCCTTGCATGCCTCTTTAGAAATCTACACATTCCTTACAAGAATTTATTCCCGTCCTTCAGATGTGCACAGAAGCTCACGTGCCTGCACACACACACAGAACCAATGACAGCACTTACATATTCAGTTTTGAATCAAGCTGGAAGCTTTATTGGAACAGCTGAACTAGTTGCTTACCAAAGAAATTTTGCACAGTTACAAATCGGTACTGAAGCATCATTTCCATTAACAACATACGGCAGTCACTGAAGGGAAAATGTGCTGGTTTGTCACTTGAAATACTGTACAAATGGATGATCATTGGGATCAGATGTGTCCAAAGGTCAACTTGAGCTCTACAACAACATTCTCAGACTTTGACACAGCTTGATCAATCTCATGAAAAACAGTCCATCTGGGCCAATTAGCTTCACTTAAGCACTGGTTTAGTTTCTTTACCTCTAGTTTTTCACTGCTGCATTAATATTTGATTGGGGATTTTTGGTTTTGTTTGGGTTTTGGTTTGTGGTTTTTTTTTTCTTTTTGTTTGGTTTCTTTGGGTTGAATTTTTCATTTTTGTGGGGATTTTTGTTGTAGTTTTGGGGTTTGTTTTGTTCTGTTTGTTTTTTGCTTTTTTCAGAGAGTCTCGGGTATTCAACACATTAACTAATAAGATAACTATATGAATTATATGAGTTTTTTCTATGAAGATAGTGTGTCAAATGACATTTGTGTTGTGTCGCAGAAAGATAAAATCTGAATAAGAGTTAAAGTGTTTACTACAGTATGGTAGCATAACTTAGTAAATACAGATTTTATGCTAAAAGACAGAGGAAAAACTTAGATGACAGATACCATACATTGACAACTTCTCCACATATACATGGTATCAAAAGTAACCCACAGAAAGAATGAAGTGCCTGCCAGTGTCTTTAAAGTTGTAAGAAAACAGAAAATTAAGGAACAATATTAATAATTTTTAGAAGTGTATTCCTGGCCTGAACAGAAACTCAAAACCTCTATGAAAACTCTTTGATATTAATTTTGTAGACTGAAGACATATTTCCAGCTGTTTTAATTCAGTAATTAAAAATTAGAACAGTAGTTCAAGTAAATTTTCCATATTAAATTCTGGTTTTCTACTTATCTTAAGAATTTTCTTATCATAAATTGTGATATTAAATTTGTTTGGTGACAGTGTTAATTTACCATTATGTTGCTATCAGAAGAAGACAATGATACAGGCTTTTCTTTCCCTTTTACTTCATATGTAATTATTATTCAATAAAAATTTTATCCTGCGCAGATTTGGGTAGATCTCAATCTTAAACTGGCATAGTGGCATACTTCAAGTGCTGTGTGAGCTTGGGGCTGAAATTGTAGACAAGACTAATTTTCTGTGTTGCATGAATGTACACTGCATTTGAATCAATCTGAATTGTTCTCAGACGATGTTCTCAATTTGGCAGTAAACAAAGGTTACACAGTGCAGCAGTAGAAATTATTTTTGTGTGTGTGTTGCTTTGAGAACCTAAATCATAAAAGATTTAGGGTCAAGTTTTCTCCTCAGGCTCTGATTATATTATCCCATTTCTCACTTGTGCGTGCCTAGTACATGTGATAATTTCTCCTTTTCTGAAGCTCCATTCTATTTCCCTGATATCTGTTAAGGTTTAATCCTACAAGCTAACAGACCTCCCAAGGGCATAGGAGCAGGCAATTCCCAAATGTTGGAAGTCAAGCTGGTTCAAAGAAGGCCAGTTTGGCTGAACAGGAACCTTCCCTTGGAAATAAGACAAAAAAGAAATGTGTATGTCCAGTGGGAGCAAGGCCAGGTGACATAGAAAGAAGGCAGAGGTGCTGCTTGCCAGTGTAGGGGATGGTCCTGTGCTGGATCAGGAGTTGGGCTCAATTATCCTGTGGGTCCCTTTCAGCTCAATATACTCGGCATATTCTGCGATATTTATGGTAGATATTAGAAAGAAATTTGTTACTGTGAGGGTGGTGAGGCACTGGCACAGAGGAGTGAGTTGTGGATGTCCCATCCCTGAAAGTATTCAATGCCAGGCTGAAAGGGATTGAACGATTTGGTCCAGTGGGAGGGGTCCCTACCCACGGCAGAAGGGGTTGGAATGAGATATTCCTGAAGGTCCCTTCCAACCCAAACTATTCCATGATTATATGATTCTAACAGAGGCAAAGATTACTTGACAACTGAGACTTGATAGGAAAAGAAGGAATTGAAAAGGACAATCATTTCAATTGCCATGGTTGGCTAAGGGTGGAAACGTTGCTTGCTACGGATGTTTGTTGAATGACAGAGCTCCAGTATTGAGATTACATGGAAACCCAGGACTATCATTTCCTTTACATTCTACTATTATCAAGACATCAGCCAGATAGGGTACAAATTAACTGGAATCTTTATTACATGCTCTACTTCTTGTTTGTATCATCAGCCATTTAGCCATTGAGCTTCTTTCCTTAGTATAATTTTTCTTCCCCTACTCAATGATATTTACTTGCAAAATGACATTTACTTATAAAGTGACAGTCTTTTTCACCCTCAAGTGACATTTCTATGGCACACTGTGCAAATGTTTGGCAAAGATTTGCTGGATCGATTAGAAGAAACAAAGAAAAAACACACAACAGATGTTGATTTTCTTGTAGCTGTGACTATTGTTTTTCAAGACTGACATGGAATTTTCAGGTTTTTCTGTCTTCTTGGCAGCAATATAAAAAAGCTTGCCCAAGTGCAACACACATACTTTCACCTTCATTAAACTGACTCTGAAGACTCCTAATAAGGGAGGCTGTGTGTCATCTTTCACAAGATGAGCTGCTCTGAAAACAGCAAAGCCATTATAGGATAGTCATGCATCAATCATGGAATTAGATAAACGAGCTTGCACTGACTTTACAAAAGTCTTTTCTCTAGCATCAGAGGAGCAAAGAGCCATTATCTCCAGCTTTTCCTTTATTTAACTATTGCATCCATTTTTAGGAAAAAATTAGATTTTCAGTAAAATCCTGAGCCTGGTGAATATACTTTATTTTAAAGTATCAGTTTTCCATTACTTTGGTTATGAAAATTTTCTGAAGAAGTGGATACAAGAATAAAGAAATGTGTTGAAATGATGATACGACCTTCAAGAACTGTTTGATGTGTTGTTTTAGATTTGTGCATTTTCTTATGCATTGCAGAAACAAGAAAGAATTAATCTGGTCTTGGCAAAACCTCAGTCATTAAAGATCCAGTGCTTTTGGCTGAATCTGTAGTTCGCTGAATTTGGCACTACTAGCTCATAATCTTTAAGCTCAATTTTAAAGAAAACAGAGTCAAAATGTATCAACTTTCCATGTTGGTTTAGAAATTTTTAATAAAAGTAAAAATCCATGGCAATAAAAGGTGCCTGGATGTTTACACTAGAATCAATACTAGAGGTTATATGTAATAGTCTAACCTAACTCATCTAGAATAATTTTATACAACTGAAAATGTTCAGGACATCTGCATGGGATTTGAAATACACGTCACAGGCAATGTGGGATGCACAAATACTTCTAGAGCAGTGACTGGATGCCAAAGGGAATACTCTATGGTATCTCAAATGACTCTAAACTCTTTAAGTTTAAGATGGTCCATTTTTCTGCTTGCTTGGGATTTTTTTTTTTTTTTTTTTTTTTTTTGGTGAGAAAAAACTTAATTCCCCAGTGTTCTGCTTCAGATCAAATATGAGATCAGTTTTCACAATTGTACTGAGAGGTTTTCTCTTCAGTTCTCCCAGTTTCTTCTTTTTAATGAAGAGTTTCTAATCAGGTACTCTATGTATTGAAAAATCACTTCTTAGATAAAAAAAATGCTCCTCAGAAAAGGTGAGATGGATGCTAAAGAGAATGGGCAGACTTAAATTAGTCAAGTCCCAGGCTCACCTCACCTAATGACATTCACTTAGTGCCTTAACTTCAGAGGTTAACTGATCCACAGTTTTGAGTCTAGCCCTAATTTAGTTTTGGATTCTCCAGTGTCTCATGTGACCCTGCAGGCAGTGTAGCACAAGGCAGTGCTCAGCCCAAGGATAACTAGCTAAAAAGGTCCAAAGAGTAAAAATGACTATCCAGGATCTTCCTTGCCTCTTGAAAGGAAATCGCTCTTCACCTACATTAAAAGGAGCCTTCAGTAGGAACAATTCCTAGTTCAGTGCTTACATAGATGAATGAATCTAACTTCTGCTATACTTTCCAGAGCCCTGCTTTGATGTGCCCTAAAGTAAAGGTTCCACTCAACAAGCAAACTGTTGTAGGTTGCTTAGTTCCCTTTCCTAATTGTAGTCAGGTACAGACACCATGATACTTTAATTGAAGAAAATACAGCCTCTCAGACACGAGGCCATAACCAACTGATTTTAATAAAAATGTGGCCATCCACAGCAGATGGGATCTGCAGTAAGCCTTAAATGAAAGCACAAGTGGTGAGAACAAATATATTCATTTATTTAGACACTGATAATTTCTGCAATAATTTCCAGATGTTTCATTGAGCTCATTGGTATAACGTAAGATTGGTCTGAGCTGGGTTTCACACAGATTTCCTTCACTTGTGGACTAATCTTGATTAAATGACATTTCAAATACAAAATCATAGTGTAAACTAAGCTTTATTTTTGTATTTCCTATTACCAGGTCTGTATAAAATATGTGCCTCCTTATGTAACTTTATATAATATATGCAATATTGTAACTTTTTAGTAATCTGATTCTCATTCTATGTTTTAGTTAATTTTCCAGAATTTCTTAAATTCTGATTGTGGATATTGGATTTTTCATTTTCCTTCACATGCTGGAATGAATGGATATCATTGTTGTCCTTTCTTCTCACAACCTCTGCAAGGCTCTGAAATGGTCCCTTTAAATGATGGATAAGTAAATAAAAGGATGAAATTACAACCAAGAACAATGCTCTGATTTACCACTATCCTGTGAGTATGATTCCATCTGAATTAGCTTCTATATTGGATATGAATTCATACAATATAGAACAGAAGTGAACAACAATTTACATCATGAAAATGTCAGATTTTGAAATTAAGCATGATAGGCTGGACCGTGCTGAATACATTTTTTTTTTAAAGTGCTGCCCACACACTAACACATATTCACATTCCTATCAGCATCAGACAATAACAGTCTATATAATTTTTTACCTTATACACCATGTAGAAATATATTGTTAAAGTATTTATATAGTATATGAACACACAGACTTCCCATATTCATTTGTAATTTAAATAAAAAAATATGAACATTTTTGATGTGTTAAGGTCACATGTAAACTATACTTATTAGATAAATTTCCTCTGAGAAGCATGTACCTTATTATGACATTATTTTATTTAATTAGCTTTACTTTTAAAAAATATTCTGTGTTACATCTTTCACCTCCATTGTATTACCCAAATGTGTTGTATACATTTGTACAAATAGCAATAATCTCTCTATTGTCTTTCAGGAAAACAGTTTAGCTGAAATTAAATTGCATTACATTTTAAATCTACTCATAGGGATAAAATTATGTAACATTAAGGGTTATATCCAATATTATGGGTGGTAGTTACAGTTAATGATGAAATATAGAAATGATACATTATATAAGTTCATAAACCAGGAAGAAAAGGGGGATAACATATAGGAAAGAAAATAAGAGGGAAAATGCCCACAAATGGCAACTCTCACTCTTCCAGTCCTTAGCTTACTTATCATCATAAAACAAAAATAGTGAACAGAGGCTTCAATTAGTTGGATAATTAGATTCCCCAGGCTGGGGTAGAAAAATAGACCATTTATTAAAAGGCCATCACAATAAGAATTACAAATAGTAATGGATGTCCTTCGGGGGAAAAAAAAAACCCAAAAAAACAAAACAAACATCCCAGAGTAATTAACAATGAAAAATTTTCTAGGGGGAGATGAAGAAAAGTAATGAAAATAATAAAATTTTTTTACAATACAAAAAAATATGAAACAGCCTAATCAAGATGCAAAGCAAAAATTCCTGTTTAAAACAAGAAAAGGAGTGGTAGTTAATCTTGTATTGTGTAGGTAGACGGCAATGGTGTAAGAGCTGCTAATTCAGTGAACCTTATTTCATTCTAAGTTTGTACCAAGGACTGATATGATGAGAGACCCACTCAGATTTAGTAACCTTATATGGTAGCATATTTGGTCACATGAAGTTTCAGATATACATATTACAGAACTGCAAAGCTGCAATTAATCAATTCAGTTGTGCTGTGAGAGTTCCAGTCCATTCTGTTCCCTTTTTTTTTTCCCTTTTTTAAAAATCTGTTTCATCTCAATTCTCTGAGCACTGTTTAGGGCTGCTATCAGTGAGTGTTAAAGAATTAGCATTAGCTGCAGTCTGTTAACTAGTGTTTATTTAGTTATGCCTTGGAGTGAAATATTTCTCTTGAGACTACAGTTTGAAGGAACTCATTTGCTAGATAATTTTCTACAAGGGTGTATATTCTATTTCTTTTTATTTTCATTTTATCTAATTGAAAATAAATCTAGGTTCTTATGACCTTGAGTTAAGCAACATTCAGGAAAGACAGCAACTGTGATAACAACACTACATAGATAAGATGCTGACAGCCATAGAAAACCATTATCAAAACATTTCTGGTCAGTGCTCCAAGTCACATGATTAAATGCTGGCCTTTTTTGTTAGACAGAGATTGATTTAGCAGTCAAATAGTGTCAACAGCACCTCAATTTTTCTCTTTTTCTTTTTTTTTATTTTAGTTTAACTCCAAGACAACCTTCTGTTTCTGTGAACATTTATGGGATGGTCTTGCTTCACTTTTTTTAATCCTTTCAAACTGATACTTGAGAACCCCTCAGGCACTCATGTAATTCTTGGCAACACATTGTTTATTCACAATAAACAAATGTCTTGAGGGAAGACAAAAGAGGAAGAAATAAAAGTCATCAACTCAAGAAAAAATTGTTGCATATGTTAAGCATTGGAAAGTAGCACCAAAGTAGTTTTTATATGTGACATACTGAATAACAAGTTGTCACTTGTATTTTCTTGAAATTCCCTTTGAAGACTTTTTTTTTTCCTCTTATCATGATATAATTTTGTGTTTATTTCAGTTTGGCTCTGGGTCTCAACACACCCCAGCTAAACAAAATGCCCCGGGCTATAGAAGTATTTGGAAAAAAAGGTTGAAACAAAGAGTTGACACAACTATTGCACAACTTAAACATAACAAGTTGGAAGGTCTTTGTGGAAAATCTGGACACTACCACTTCTTACCTTGGCAGGATTTTTGAAAGGAACAGATTCTGAGAGCTGTACTTCTGGCTCTCTAATCTGAACTCATGATAACATAATTACAGGATGAGATTTTTTAATTCCAAATTAACTAAAGTTTGGAGCACCTGCCTCTGTGTAATCGTTAAAACCTTTATGCTTCAGAAACAAAGTTTCTGAAGCAGGAGATTTAATGTGCTTGAATTTGCACTTGGTAGGACTTATATGAATTCATAACACTTGAATGCATTTTAATTCTAATAACAGATGATTTACACAACCTGAAATGTTATTTCTAAGCCTAAATTCAGCAATCTATAAATGCTACCTGCCTAGACTTCACAGGCACCTGCTATGCCCCAGGTGAGTAAGATTTCTGTCAAAACCTTCCCTGAGGGCTGAAATTTAAACTACTGTGAATTCTTAGTGCAGACTTCAACTTTGCTGTGTTGATCTCTTCAACTAAAGATTACTGAATTAAAAGAGAATTATCCTATACTCACATTTTTCTTGAATTTTGCCTTTTTTCCCAAGGCTTTTCCAATATGTAACAAAGACAGCAGGTGATGGGGAAGGCTCACCCAACTGGAATACTAGGTTCTATCCTGCAGTGCTGCCTTCATTCAGAATGGGATTTAGTAATGGGAATTGTCTCTTTTTAATGCAGTGAGTCTGATTCAGATAATAGATCAATAGCAACTGGTTTGATTCAGATCTAACAAAACTTTAGAGTAATTTCTTTTTTATCATATATTATATGAGTTATCGTATGTATTGTACTTTGACTATAGTGTTATCTTGTTTCTCATATATATGCAGAAAAAACATACTGCTTATACCAATATAATCTCTTTTCTTCCTCATGTCTTTGTAATGTTTGTTATTTGTATCAGCGCTGAATAACACAGAAAATAATGAAAAAATGTAACTTTGTAACCCAAAGGATTTTGGGGCAAAAGCATCTATTCAGGTGCCAGTTTAAATGCTTTAAGTTATCCAAAACCTCAACACCAAACCGGAAATTGGGCATAAGTGTTGTAATGAGGAGCCTATGAAAAACTTAAATCATTCTGGATCAGCAGCTGAGGACCAGACCTATGACACTGGAAATGGCATTAGATGCATATTGCTGGATCACTGCCAGTGTGAAATACTTGTGTTTTCCTATCCAGTATCTCTGTCTTGAGGTACTAAAACAAAAAGAGGATCTCTGAAA
Source organism: Lanius collurio (assembly GCA_020086605.1). Lineage (NCBI taxonomy): Eukaryota > Metazoa > Chordata > Aves > Passeriformes > Laniidae > Lanius > Lanius collurio. The sequence goes on from JACBWW010000070.1 coordinate 2,305,920, forward strand.
GTTCCCCCTGATTAGAAATGGTGTTACTCAGGCTGTTAAGAGTCAGTGAGGAACAATTCAAATCAACTGGTTCAATTTTAAGGATAAATCTTTAGTAAGTGCAGAAAATTGAAGATGTCAAAACAAAGCTACTTTAGAATAGAGTGGCAGGATAAAGAACACCACTGCTCAGACAGTACAGTGATACAGCAGCAAAAGCATTTTATTTCTAATAATTGTGAGCTGAAAAATATCTTTTATCTGAGAGTGGATGAAAAGTGTATTTATGCTTATTCTCTACTTATTTAATTTACAGACATTTCTCACCCTTGCCAGCTTTGTAATCCTGGTTTTGACCTAATTGCCTTTTAAGTTTTTTTGTGAAGTGTGTGATATTGCACCCATACTGGTCAGGCTAAACAATTAATGGGCCTTTTTCATTGCTATTGCAACAAGAAGTTTTAAAAGGAAGTCCCAAAAGACACAAGATCTGAATGAGGTCTAGAAACAGACCTTCTCAGACCTTGCAGAATTACCAGAGTTTGCCATGGATCATCATACAGAAAAAAAAAAATATGGAATGGATTTAGTTTTTAAAAATTATTCTGAATTTCTTTTTATGTTTGCTGTGAATTTAATACTAACATTTCTCTCACACAGAGACATTCATAGAAATTAGGCACTTTCTAGATGCCCAAAGGCACTAGACAAATAAGATAGTAAATTTATGAACCCTTGATGAACAAGTTTTAAACAGAGATAAGAGTTAAATTTGCAAGTATTAGCTTGAATGTACTCATCTGGACATTTTTTATTCAATTTAGTAGAGTTAAAAAACACTGATAAGTCTCTGTGACTCATTCCAAATCTTTAAAATCCTCAAGATAACATCTCTGAGGGATAATGATCTTATTTAAAATAAATTTAATTTAAGATTTTTAAAGGCAATCCTAATATCTAGGTCTGCCTGTCATATGCTAGGCACCATAAATGGCATATCTGCATCTGACACCAATTTTCAGATTGCAATTCACTTTCATGATTTTTGCAAACCACATTTAAAGCATTTTACGAAAAGCGAAAAAAAACCCCAAACCATAGGCCCAGCAGGCTTAAAATTACCCATGTGTATCCAGAAAAACACTGTAGTGACCCACTCTTCACTTCACCTTACCTTACCTTACCTTGCCTTGCCTTGCCTTGATTTCCACCAAAAGCAATCTTGTTTTTGCTGTTGGACATGCTATGCACTCGTTGCAGGTTCCCCCAGCTCAACACCTGTGGTTCCCCCAACTCAGCACCTGTTAAAGGGATCACCTGACCAAGGAACACCCAGTGAGATTGCCAGTCAGCATTTATAAGGAACTGTGACAGGCTGCCCTCACATGGCAGGTGAAAAGCCACTGTGGTTTATTGTGACAGTCTCAAGCAGATGCAGAACACTGCCTAGCCTCAGTGAACTAATATGGGTCTAGAGTAAGTGCACTTATCATATAATACAAACAAGCAAAACTAATGTTTGATTGCCTTCTTTCTATCTGTTGTTAGGTCAAGGTCTTCTTTCTTCTCAATTTTTCTGTCCTAAATCCACTACTTATGAGGTAAAACCAATTTCTTTTGTCCAGTCAGGAGTCTTGTCATGTCTGCCTCAGTATTGATCCTTATTTCTCCTGTCTTATGGTTTTGACATTTGTCACCTCAACTGCACTTTCTACCTACATTTTTTTCTTTATTTGGTGATATTTGAAATAAGTGACTTTAGTCTATGTTAACACAGTGTTAGACTGAATACAAATCATGCTGAATTTTTCCAGGGACAGCTATTCTTTCTAGACTTTTCTCTGACCATTTTTCAAAACCTGAAACCACACAAAGGCAAACCAGAAGGGTACAGTGGGTAACAGTCTATCTTCCATAGTGGAGAACAGAGAGAATGCAATTTTAGGGGTTGAAAGATAGTGTCTACATAACATTTAGGTATGTAAGAAGCAAGTGATTGGATTTCTGGGCAGATCGTGGCCCACGAAAAAGCTTTTGTTGTGAAGTAGGCAGTAAGACTGAAAAGAGGTAAACTAGTGAAATAAATTGTATGCATATGTATATACATATCTAAGTAAAATCCAACAATTTCCAACCAGATAGGGAGACTGCTATAGGTTAACAAATGCAGATATCTACAGTATAGGAATCCTCATACAAGGCAGGTATCTAAGTTCCTATTATAGTCAGCTGATACAGCTAACAAAGCATAAAAAGCAGTATCATCTGAATGCAGACACCAGAAGTGCCATTCAGGTGCTTTAATTATCTACCATCATTTCAGAAGTCCTAGATTATTTTTGTGCCTTTAGTTGCTTAACATTTTTCACTAAATGCTTTATGAATGATAAAATAAACCAATATTTTTTAGCTTCAAAAAGCATTCTAGATATTCACAGTCAACAGTAGGCTATTTCTGCAAAGGCAGGTACAACCAGTTAATGGATAATAAAGCACATCTCCCCGGCAAGTGCTGGTGTCACATCTTTCTTTCTAGTTCAATGCTTCAATTTGATTAGTATTTTAGAGGTAGCTAAGGGTTAAAGATGGATTATGAGTAATAAATTATGTATATGGTGAGATTCTGTGCATTCTTTTGTTTCTTGGTTTTATATCTCTCTCCTTTGCTACAGTTGAAATTTGACCATTGGGCTTTATAAGGTTTCTCTTTTTTCCCTCCTCCCCCTCCTGTTTTTTTTTTTTTTTTTCCTTAAACTTCCTTCATTTCTAAATAATGTAAGTATCCTGGCATGTACCATCTTTGACAAGTCAGAATGATTATTTCTAGAGTACTGTCAGGTTCGATAAGCTTTCCATCTTGTGTTAAATCCTGTGTTGGAGTGCTTAATTCTAACGCAACCTTCCACAGTCTGACAGCATGACACTAGGAATCGACTGATACATGCAGGAAGTACATCTGGAAATTGAATGATTCATTGAACTTTTAGAATATGTCTTTCTCTATAATTTTCAATATTTATTAGCATAAGTCATGTTAAATAATAGTATAAGGTTTCATAGCATGCTAAGAATTTTTCAGGTACATGATAGATAAAGATATATGTATATGTCTGTCTGCCGGTATGTGTGTATCCATATATATATATATTTAGGTACATAAGCAGAGGCATAGCAAGATGTATGTATTAAAGAGATGCATATGCTTATAGTAAAATTATTTTTTCAAATAGGTTCAGAATGGGTTTTACCATAAATGTTTTTCTGTTTATTTTTTTCTAATATTATTGTTATTACTAATAATATTACTTATTTCATCATCATAATCATGATTATCATGATAATTATGATTGTGATTATTACTACAGTTTCCTTAGAGGCTTTCTATTTCTGTTGATGAGTTTTATTTTATAAATGCATTCACCTTTTTTTTCAGTATGTTTGTCATCTGCTGAAGGCCAATTTTATTGTGGTGTAGATACGGAAACGCATGTGGAATATCGCAGTACCTAGAAAGAAAATTTGACCACAAACTTATGGAAATTCATGGCAAAAGTAGCAATTCACTTAACTCCACAGTTATGAATAAGTGAAAAGAAGCGACCATGTCTCAATACATTTTTTAATACTTTGCACCATTCTGCAACCTAATTAATGAATGATTTCTCAAGAAAAGTTTGAAAGATTTGAAGAAAGAGGGGAAAATTTACTGAGATTTTAAGAACTGATTTACAGCAAATGACTCAAGATGACCAAGTTTTTAAGCCTTAGAAGACTGACTGATTAAACCCCATTAATATCTAACATGAGAAAACATGAGAAAAATATTTCTAAGATTCAGTAGCAAGAAATAAATCTAGATAAATTTAGAATTTAGAATAGAACTAAAACACAGTTACTTAATAATTATAGTTTTTAATCATCATTGGATGTGTAAGATTCTCTCTCACTTGAAGTCTTTAATCCAAGAAAGACAGGTTTTCACTGTAAACTCTGTGTTTCATTGGAAAGCTCTGAACTTTCTGGTGAAATTCCAGTGGGCTTGGTTGTAGAAGAAATCAGAATAGATTAAGACAATTATTCCTTCTGGTTCTTTGGGAATATTTTTAATCTCTCCTTGGGAAAGGAACATGGCATTGATATTCTGCTTTGCTGATGCCTCACCATGTACTCTTTGGCATGTCAGTACCAGAGAGTTAATAAGGTGAAAACTTAGGAGAAAAGAAAATTGAGACAAAAAAGGAGCAGGAAATTGTGTTGTATTTCATTGTAGATTTCCAGGAAACAAGACAATGAACTAAAATACATTTAAGAAAAAAAAAAAACAAAAAAAACAACAACAGTTGATTTCACCTATTTGTCTTGCCACAAAATAGATTAGGATGTTTTCTGTTGCTTGGTACAAAGATGAATGTATACGATTACCTTGAAAGAATAAATTTTTACAGTTTTGCCTATGCTATTGTAATTCTTTTAGTCTTGAACAGTTTAAAAATTAATCCTCTTCCATATCCGCCCATCTATTGCTCATGCCTCAACCTTTATAAATTCCTAATTCTTCCATGGACAGTGAGAGATACCCTAGCAAATTTCCAGTCCTACCCTAGTTGTATTTCTAGTCGAGAATTCTGTAGGGCTCTGACTTGTAACTTTAAGAAATTGCTCTGTCAGACAGATGTTTCAATTAATATGATTATACATATATAGATAGAGGTGCCCTGTCTAGGAATACAGGACAGCATTTCTCACACTGAATGAGACTGAAATTTAAAAAGGAATGTTTTATGTCTCAAAGAAAAGTTAATTTCTTGCAACTAAGAAGTGCTTTAGGAATATTGCTGGTAAAATGCAAGCCTAAATCTAGCAGTTATTTTGCAAGTACAACATTTCTGCTGGTGAATATCCAAATGTTCGAGCAGATAATGACACATGTATCTAAAATATTTTAAGTAATTTCTCCTATGTCACTCAATTTGTCCTGATCTTTTGATTTTTTTATCCTGCTATATGATATGTTATCATATTTTACATGCTATTAACCTTCTGCTCAGCTGAAGGATAAAACTTGTAATTTTAAAGAAGTCCATACATTTTCTTGTTCCCCTTTCATAGAATATTAATTGTTGTTATTTAAAGATATTTGAAAGAAATTCAGCATGGCTGATATTGCAAATTGCAGCATTTATAACATGGAAATTATCTTAGTAGTTAGATATTTTTCATTAAAATTACAATCTATTATTTATACTACTAATAAATAGGTCTAATGAGTATACCTCCTTGTAAATTACAATTGCTTTATCTAATAAACGGTATGAGGATTCTGAAAATTCTATTTTGAAATATCTAATTTTATTCAGAAGTGGGACACAAAAATCTCTGATTTAGGTTCCTAAATACTTATGCAGAATATCAGGCCAGCCAGGTACCTCAAAATGGAGTGTAGAAACCAACATTCAGGAAAGAAAGTATGGAAGCAGAGGTGTATCTCTTCCTAAGTTGTTGCCAACAGGATTGCGACTTGGAACTGACAGTCTGGAACTGTTCTGGTGAAAGGGGACCAAAAGGCACATCTTTCCTCCTCTGAAAGTGAAAATAACCTGTATTAAATTCTGCTCACTGGGAAAATGTTCTAAGTTTTGATAAAAAGAAGCACTGATATCATCTTCATTTTGTCCAGTCTTGATGTGCAATTTGTAGATTTTGAATGACACTAGACTTTGATCTATCCAGGCTCATAAATCTGAGATGTGTACAGAGGTACAGCTTAAATAGTGAGGTAAGCATCAGTAATAAAAGGAAAGTAGTAATACAGGTTAAGTGACACTGAGTGAAAAGGACAGATGTCCAGGAACTAACAAATTTAGCCTTTGCTGTTGTGAGGAGCCAATTTGGTTTTGTTATGCCTCAACAGTGGCATGTGGAGGAGGAGTGCACATGTGCCATGTGCAGGTGGCAACTAGAAGGAGCCTCCTCTCTGGGGAGACTTCACGTGGCAACACCCCACACCAGGCAGGCAGTAGGGGACACTGTGGAGGGGCATATCCCATCAGGTCACAAATAGGTCTCTGCCAATGGATGGCAAAGAAAGGTTGGACTGGACCAATGGGTTCCCTGTCCTCAGGTAGATTTTGGGAGGGGCCGAGGGGTATCAAAACCGACTGTGTCAGGGCTTGCCACTGCTCCTATAGCCGTCTTTCAGTCAGGCAACTCCTTTTCCTTCTCCCTTTGTTATCAATAAATGGTTTTAAGATAAAATGTTTTCCTCATTTGGCTTCATTCTGTTCCCAACCATCCATTTCTAAAAGAACTCCTCACAGCTCCTCCCAGTGAAATGAGACAGATATCTGCTGAATTCCCACTCCAAGGACTTTGGTTGCTTGTTGCCTCTAACATATATTATGTTTTCACCTTTTATGGGTATCAGTCATTTTGTTTCTTTGAATTGGCAATTAATTTTGAAAAACACAAACTACCGCTCAATAATAAAGACAGTAATAGTATATTTTAAAGTACTGCATATATTAGAAACTAATTGCATGCAGGATATCACTAACCACAGTTAATTGCCATTGAAGAATGTAGATTGCCATTTTGCTGTTTGCATAATGAAAGTTTAAACTCCTTGAATTCCCTTTGTTCTTTGTAACCATGATTTGATATTTATAATATTTTAAGATATCATGCTTTTTTTTCATGGCATTTAAATGCTTAAGGGGAAAACCCCTTGAACCTCAATATTCCAATTTAGAGACTGTAGTTTTTAATGAGAGTTTTTCTGTGTGATTCTTTAGGCATTTCTTGTTCATTATCTCATCTGTGACCTTCAAACATTCTGGGAGGAGATATAGAGATGATATGATTTCTACTTTTACCATGTTTTTCTTATGTACATGGAGGTCTCTAAATGGAGATAAGGAGGACAGGAAAGAAATGCCATCAGTAGAGTATTTGTTTCTCTCACCATATCATCCCACTGACCCCCTCCCCTGCTGCCTTCCTGTGCTCTGCCCTCTGCAATAGCTGTTTTTAAAAGACTAGATTCTAATTTCTCTCTGTGTCTCATATCTTGCATCTGGATAGGATATGAGGATCTTGTCAGAGAAATGGATTAGAAAGGATGGACAACGTAAAATGATAGGCAGCGATGACCTTTCACTAGTGATTGCTGCACAGGGTTTTACTAGACAGTGATAAGACTGGGCTGAAGGAAGTTCTGCAGGTTATTTGGAGAACATGCTCACCAATGGCTAGTGCATTAGCTGCGAACACTAATTAGCTTAAGCAAATACCAGAAAGAGAACGAGAAAATACGTGACTAGAATGATTGCGGATATCTTCCCATAAAAAAAAAAAAGCCAGATGAAAAACTTATAGAGCAAACAAATGCTAATCCTTAGCTAGGGAATGAGAGAATGGAAAAAGAAGAAATTTTTTTTCTGGAAATATAAAGATATTCCCCCCTTTCTTTTTATCTAGTAAAGGCATGAGCATGAATGCATGTAAATTTGTACCATGTCATTATAGCAAACACTCTTTATCATTGACCTCAGAGAGATAAGATGCCTATCAAGGAAACATTTGGTAAATCCATTTCTATCAAAGGCATAAGGTATTCTGCCTATGTTGAAAAAAATCCATTGAAGATATTGTGACAGATAAACAGCAAGATCTATGTACTTTAAGTTCACATTGGCCAAGAGTCTGAGAGTATCAATGGTCTTATCCATGGGAATATTATAAACACCCTTCTTCAGACAGATATCTATGCATGTAGCAAAGATCAGCAGAGTACCCATCTGTTCTTATCTTTGTAATTTGTTTAACAAAAAAAGTACAGTGATCATATCTATTCAAGGGGAGCAACGCAAACATTCTGATAACAGATTACTTTTACTAGACTATTCACAAGGAAAAAATTATGCCTTAAAAATATACTCTTGAAAATAGGGATGTATGTATTTCCTCCAATATCACCAATATCAGTAAGCAAGCTTTGAAAATGTATGTATGAATTGCAGTTTCCTACAATTCTTATAGATAATTTTACCTCAGATATTGAGGAATAAGAGTAAGTCAATTCCAGATTTTTGAAAGGTAAGACATACAAGGATTTGTGGCACTAACACTTCTAAGTATTTTGTTCTCAGACACACAGCTCAGAAAAACAAAGGCACATCTTCATTATTTTCAGTAATGAAGGAAGAATCCGTTGCACTTATTAGAATCTTTAATTATTCATGGAATTTGAGATGAGTCAGAAAGGTATCCATTTTGTTATTTAATAACTTAAATGATTAAAGTTTCATTGTATCATTGATCAATAGAAACAGTAGTGCAGAAAGCCTGAAGATCTATTCTGTTAGATAGTAGGCAGCTCCTGCAAGATGTTTGAGAAATATCTTTATCTTTCAAATTTGAAAAGCTGCCATCTGGAGCTGTACTCCCACTTTTTGCTGAGCAGCAGTCTCTTGGCTAAGAAGCAAAGTCATACATTCTTTTTGGGATAGCTTATTTATGTACTCTTGAGCTTTCCGTCACCAAGTAATTTTCAGTGCAAGTCAGTCTTCCAAAAATGGGGATTTGCAGAGGCAAATCTCCACAGAGATTGGAGGGCTTTTCATGTGGAATGGTCTAGGTATATCACCTCTGCATAGGCAGTTAATCCACCATCTTTTCTTTGTCAGAGTTTTTGATGATATTTCATATAAACTGATAAAAATTAAACTGAATGGAACTGAAGTCATAGTCTATTGTGGTAATTGGTGCAATACAGTTGAGATTTGAGATAGGCTGGACATGCAGTGCAAGCAGTCACTGCTTTCTAGTTGTCTATGCATGTGACATTGCTGAAATACACACTTTTCAAAAAAGCTTTTGTAGAGGCAACATACTGGCAAAACACTTCTTTTCAGCCAGCGGATAAAGTAATATACAAATAACAAATCTTCAGCTTGGCAGATCTAATTAGCATTCTAAGATAAAGCACTAAAATCTTTTTAATGTCAGTGAGTTTGGGGAGTTTATAGGGGGCTTGTGTTTTTCATCTTATTTTCCTTGAATACTCCTTTTTGTGATATGTGCCTAAGTCTGGAAATAAACAAATCATTGCTGTAGCCCTGGCATTAATAAAATCGTATACATCTGACAATATGGAGTAGTAGATATTTTGGAAGCAAAAAGGAATGTTTACTGTGTTTGTGCCAGAAAAAGATGTTTAGCCTACAGCTATTTCATGGCAGTATTAGTGTCCAAGATCTGAAAGCAATGAAATAGATTTAGCTTGCTTGTAGACTTTTGTTATTTTTGCATGGAAAATATCAGCAGAAAGAAAGTCTGAAAAGTTCCTTTATACAAACAGTCATTGCATTTCAGGAATAACAAGAACCATAATTATTCACTCTATAACTGCAGATAAACTCCTGTAAACTTACTTTCCACCACTGCTCCTCCTTCCTATTGCTGTTCTTTTTTCTCTAGGTAACTGTGATGCAGTAGAATTCAGCAGAGTACAAGCTCGACTGATATCTATCTCAATTGATTAACTGTCTAGTAGATTTGATTTTCAGAATAGATACCCAAGAGAGCTCCAATTCATTACTGGTTGTCCACATGTGATTAGAAACTGTGGGAGGTCTAACCCCCTCTTTTAATTGATCCAATTTCATATTCCTCATGGTCATTAAGTGTGTTAATAGTAACTTAGCACCTGCATTAAGAAATCAACTTAACAACATCCTATAAATGACTTTAAGTCAGCAGGTGCCAAATTTAGAGGGAAAAAAATGACATGATTTTTGCTCTAATGTTACCGCAGGAGGCATATGAAGTAATAAAATGTTGCAGTTGTTTAATCCATCATGATCAAGCAGTCATCATTTGATGATAACATGATTGTTATATTATTACTATCCTTTGTTACTTGATTGCCCCTTCTTTGCTCAAGGGTATCATTCCTTTTTTGATGTTAATAACTACATTAATTTATGCTACCCTGTAAGGAAGTAAGACTTTCCACTTTCTTCACTATAATGATATCATAAGATTGAAGATAGCAAGCTGTTTTAGTTATAGGTTATACCAGAAACACTCACAGATTCTTTATTATTGTGCTGTGTTTACACAGACATTGTAATTGAGATATCTGTTTGTAAATCATATGAAAGGAAGCTCTCACTTTAAGAGCATGCTACTTCTAATGTTATTTTGGTTCCAGCAGGATTGGCATTACTTTAAATAAATTCTGACAGAGAATTCAAGACAGAGTTTGGGAGTGATTACAGCAAATATTCAATTGCTATATTAGTTTTTAATGAAGGATGTAAGAGTTAAACTTTTCATTGAAAGACATTGTCCAATTATTTCTTAGTTTCTTCCCCAAAATACATGTGCAAGATGACTGCATAAATAAATACCGTAAATAAAAATTCTTAGAATTGTACCTCTTCACATGCCCAAATTTGTCCCATTCTGAGCAGCCATATGCCTAAACTCTGTTGGTTTCCAGAAAATATCTGGAGAAATGTCTGTGCTCCCTGAAGTGTTCAGTCTGTGAAGCACTTTGACAATGGCACATTTAACATGCACCTATTGGATTAGGTTGTCACACAAAATGGAGTTACTCTAGGCTTTGTTACTGCGCAACAGTGTAATTGGCAATAATTTCTCAAAATATCTGAGAAATCAGAGCATTCTAAGAATGAAAGGGAATCAGATCTGTTGTAAGCTGTGACAATGGGTACCCCATACAGTTAAAAGATAGAAGGAAATACCAGAATAACAACTGTTCCTTGCAATTGGTTAGCATTTAAGAAAAAATTAAGTAGGAGAATATGAAAGACATTGGTAAGGGGAAGAAAGGAGTAGAGAAGGTGAGATGGAAAGAGTAGGGTATAAGGTGGTGGCTGGCAGGATAATAGAGGAACATCAACCTCTCAAAAAATGAATGTAGCTTCTAATATTCATAAAGTTACAGAAAGCCAACCTCATTGGCTTCTGGACCAACAAAAATATACAAATATAGTAAGTATAAACTTTAGGCTAAATGGTTTTGAGAAAAGAAAAGATTGTGCCCTAAGTGGTAGGAGGACAAAGAGACCTGTGGCAACAGACAGGTGACTGGATACTCAGAGGCACAGTAGGAGCTGATGATCCAAAACTTTGCACACTTGGACTGGAGGAATATAAAATCCCTGGGTTTCCTTTATTCAGAGTCCTTTTCCAGAGGCACCCAACTCTGGCTGTTACTGTTATTTAGCCATTGCACCAGGACTAAATTATTTTAAACACTGAGATGCCTGAGATTTAGCTATGGGAAACTTAGGGTGGAGATGGTAAGGACTGTGAGAATGGGGTGTCTGGGGAGTTAAGAGGAGCACTTGTTATTTCACTGGAGAAAAGCCTGCTATGAAGTGGCTGCAGTTCCATTCAAGTTGTGGTTGTGACTGCCAGAGTGGCTCCTGGACAGTCAAATGGGAAAGTTTCCTTAACAAGGGGATTTATAGCAAGATGAAGACAAGCATATCTGAGAAAATAATTGGGATGCTGATTGCTATCAGTTCCTAGTTCTTAGATGAATAAGGAACTTTACTGACAGAGTACACCTCTTTCCTCCTTCCCTAGCAAGCAGCAAGCATTTGGCTTGGTTATGAAGGCAGGTTGCTTTCTACTACCCTGAAATGGTGGGGAAGAGGTTTGTTCCTACAGGTGAGCTCTGCGCTTACCTCAGAAGTGTTAGCTGAGACACAGTATTAAGTGATGCTACTTGAGACAAACCAAGTTTGTGTCCCTCAGAGAGGAGAAGAGAGCTCTTTGGGTGTTGAGCCAGAAACTGTGTTCTTTTGCTTTACAGTAACATGCTCCTGTGATTCATCCTCTGCTAATTAATTTCTCAGGATTCAGAACTCTTTAGGTGATTTGCTTTTCCAGACTAAATCTGGTGATTGGATCAAAAAAGAATAATTAATAAACTTGAGTTTCCTATAAATATTTACATATATGTTTATACACATATTCTTATGTATTTGTATCAGATTTGTTTAACTAGCTCAGCTGAACTAACAGATTTTCATGACTGGCATAATGGTGTGTAATCAGCAAGTTTCTGTGTTAAAGCTCCGAGCTCAAATTTAATATGAAAGGAAAATTGTCGCTGGCCGGGCGCTGCGACTTTGCTGTGCCAGAGCACGGAGTGCAGCGACCTTCCTAAAAGCGTCTCCTTAGCGAAGCCGCTCGGCAGGACCAGCACACACTCACACACGCAGGCACAGCTCCAGTAAAATCGGTCGATGGCAAAGAGGCAGGAAGGGTCCCTGTAAGGGGTTCCACAGGAGAGGTTTATTGCACTCATACCACGAAGGGATCCAGGGAGGAAGACCAAGAACAACAGAGAGTCTGGGTTTAAGTACAGGAGCAGATCGAGCATCAGGAACCAATGATCTGAGGGCACAGGGGCGGTGCACAGGCAGGACTGGGGAATGGGAACCAGTAGGGAAACTCTGGGGGAGCGGTGATGGGGCAAGGGCCAATGGGGGAACCTGGAGTAGAAAACCTCCTAGGGCATAGGTCATATTAAGTAACAAAGGGGTGGAGAGGTCAATGGTCAACCAGGGAAGCAGAACTGGGGTAGATTACCATAACAGAACAATGCATCCTGGGGGAAGCATTTTCTGTCACCCTAACCTAGGGAGGAATCTCTGGTACAAAGGACAGTCCGACCAGTGGTCTCTTTATGTTCCTTTATCATAGGGTCACTGGCTACCACAGAAAATGTAGAACTCTTCGTGATTGTATTTTGCTTGTTGGAACTGACAATATGAATATAATTGGTTAAAGAAGATGCAAAATGCGATTCTACTAATGTTGTCTTACACAGGAAGTTTACATAATCCTTATATTTCCATCTGTGTCACATCCTGATGCAAACCAAAAATGTCACCAGACGTTCTACAGTTATGTAGTTAAATGGAAAATCTGTAAAGTCCCACCACAAAGAAAATCTAGATGTTTAGTGTTTTGCACTTTTATCAAAAAGTCCAAGAAATTGCAACCATAAATCTAAAGAAGAGTACATGAAGTAGTAAGAGGAAAGAATAAAATCACAAACTTTTTTAACAGTAATTGAGCCAGAATACAAGCGTTTTTCCTCAGTGAAGTAACAAGAGAGGAAAGGGTATAGGCCTAAAAGTTTTATATTTACATATACAGGTATATGCCTAAAAGTTTTCATAAGAATCAAAGAGCGTGGCTAAGCACAATTCTCAAAAATATATGTATTTTTTTTTTTTTTTTTAAATTCCTGGCCTCTTTTTCTGTTTTTCTGATCTTCTTTATACAAATTCACAAAAGGCAAGGTGAGTAAAGTAAAAAAAGGTGAGTAAGTAAAATAATAATTATCCTCTTCTAGCCTTTAGGAAAACTTAAATCTGTTGAAACTTTTCATTAGTATTTCCCTGATTGTCTCTTTATTTCTTGGTGAATTTCCCACAGGGGAAAAAATTCTTATTAACTGACTAATGAATAAATATTAATGATGAAGATTCTGTAGACAACTATCGGGTACGATATGAATAATTTAATTCTTCATTAACTCTTTAGAGTGAATATTCTATTATCCTGCCAAGTTTTGATTTTATTACTAAATTTAATTTAATTCTTATGCTTCTAATATGATATCAAAACAAACAACAACAGTTGCATGAATGAAAATATGTGTTAATAATTTTCACAGATTTCCAGCCAAATTCTTTTTCTGTATAGACTGATTTTTGTCTAAGAAAGTCAGTGATGAAATATCTTTTTATAGCTGTTGAGGGCTTAGCTCCTTCTATTATAGAAAATGTATCTCCTTTGAGATACTACCTGATGCTGCATTTGTACATTGCTACAAGCCTTGTGCATTGATAGCCTGAGGTGAGCAATTCAGACTAGTATTTTTTTTAATTTCAGTATAAAATGGTAAAGGTAGTCTACACTGAGAGAGATTAGAAAAGCACAACTCTAGTTGTGGACGAATGGATGACTAATTGGGAATGTATAGTAACTTCAGCTGATGTAGAAAAACACATTGTCCTGATTTGTTCTCCCTTCAAAAAGCACTGTTTTATTCTAATCTATGGAAAGTCCTAGATGCATGAAAACTGATTGATGAAGATAATTCTCTTGCTTTTTAATGTACTTTATATATATACAATAAATTTTCATATGTTACCATTAAAGTATCCATGTGCTGAAAATTTTATTAGAATATTTGTGATTGTGATAAAGGGAGAAAGCAGCAAACTGTTTGTCTTTATGTGGCCACAGGATTTGAATTAGCTTGACTGCTTCAAAGGAAAGAGAAGAGTGTTCTGATGCTTAGGCTAGAGCAGGCAGTGAATGGGAAATACAGCATATACATATGTGCATTTGTCAGCACATATGGAGACACCAGAATTCAGGTGGTTTTATCTTCTACTGTATCCTACTTCTATAATTTGGCAAAACAGTTGTACCCAACAGAGCAGCTTGCTTGCCTGTCTTCTAGGCTCAGACAGAATTTTGAAATTCGGTGTACTCCAGGCCCTCAGAAGGACTCAGTCTGCCTAGCAGGAAGACTGAGTGCTTCACAACATGCAGTGGTACTTTCCTTTTTGGAATTCTCCAGAAATTTTCCTTGCTTTTTATGTTCTTACTGTTTGAGCCCTCACAGTTATTCTCTGAGCAACTGCATCTCTTCTATTCTGCATAAAAATTATTTGTTATTGTACAGCTTAATTTGTTTGTTTGAAGTCATTAAGAGCAGAATCAGGTCTTGTATGCACAATTCAGGAATGAGACGAACTTTCTCTTTGGAGAAAGTGATTACTATTAGTAACTAAGTATAAATATACCATGTATTGTTATCACCATGTCTAAATGTGCTTTCATGGTGAGAATAATTTAGATGACTACATGATGTTGGGGCATTTAAGTTACATTCATGATTATTTGTCTTGATTATGAACATTATAATCAAATTTTGTATTTACTGGCACATATCTGCTATACCTGCAATTTTTGTCTTAATTGGCAAAACAGATTGAAATAGTTTTCTAACACAGCACTCCTTTTTCTCTAGGTCCAAGTCTTGTATGTTTCCTTTTTATAGTTCATTTTTTCATTTCTTTTGTCTCTTTAATCTCTAAGGAAAGAAACAGGAGTCAAGTAACTTTGCCTGAATGTTGCTTGAGTTAACCTGCTTAAAACTTCATACTTAGGCAATGTTTGTCTCAACAATCAAAGGTTTAAAAATTGCTTATATTCCTACTCCTACTCTGAGTAAATATTTAAGTGTTGGGTGGAACCTAACTAGAATTTTGGGCCAACCTAGGAAAGCAGGATCAGATTTTGGGCAGATTAAGTTCCTCAAGACTTTTGGCAGCCAGGTCTTGAAACACCCTGCCAGTCTCTCTGGACAAACTACTCCATTGGTTTGCTGCTTTCCTAATGAAAATGTTTTCTTTCCAGCAAATCTTATCCTTACGTGGTTTAGCTTGTGCACACTACATTTCACATTGTGCTTTTATGCACTATTGGTGTCTGTATGCTTGGAGCTGCTTTCCTTTAAGTAATTTCACACATTT
Source organism: Lanius collurio (assembly GCA_020086605.1). Lineage (NCBI taxonomy): Eukaryota > Metazoa > Chordata > Aves > Passeriformes > Laniidae > Lanius > Lanius collurio. The sequence continues at coordinate 2,321,498 of JACBWW010000070.1, forward strand.
CTCTTTGAGTACTGTCAAGTGAATTAGCAGACGTATGTAGCAGACTTCCGTGTCGAACCGCAACAATGTGAAAGGCAGCAGAAGTTTCCTGATCAGGTCACAATGCAATAAAGGACCTACTTATGCTGGCTTTGTCAAAAATAAAGCTACAGTCTTCTAATAGACACAGGTGTGCAGAGACATCTCAGACTGCCTTTGTACTTGTTGTTCTTAATGGCTGCATTTAGATATTATATTACTTTTTTCATCTCCCTCATCATTTTTCTTGCAATTGCCAGATATATTTTTCTTAAAACTTTTTTTTTTTTTTTTTTTTTAGCCTATTTTATAAAGGGTTTACATTCTTAGTTTAGGTAGTTCTTGTTGTCCTACTCCCCTAACTGTCAGGAAAGTAATACTTAATGTACAGGAAACTCCTTCCTTCAAACTTTTATACTGACAGTGGACTACACAGATGACAAAACATACACTACAAAAAAGCATCAGTGCCCTGAATGGGAAAATAAAATCCTAGTTATCAGTACCTCTACACTTACTATGCAAGATCTGAGATTTTACTATTCTTCTTGTTGCACCAAGCAACCTGGTGTTCTGCAGAGGTAGTTGTGCAATGTCATTTGATTGTACTCTGTCTGGTAGTTTTCTGATCACTTGAGAGTTCTTGGGTTTTTCTTTTTATTTTTCCCCCCTGCAATGTATTTCCACCTTTTCTGTCTTTTATAAAAGTACTTACAGTTTAATGGGTCTTCTAATTGAAGTGAAAGGTGCTTGTTTGCACTTAAAAATAGCTTTCAGTGAATTTGTCATGTACTGGTAATAGAGGAGCTGTGTCTGTTATTAGCACTGCAGAATAAACCTGTGGTTAATACCTTATTTACACAAACTGAAGACGTCAGGTGACCTTGAAGCTGCATTGTGTTCAGTGCCCTTTTTATAACCTTAATTACCAGGGAATACAGCGCTTTAAAGAAAGACTAACATTTCACTTTAACATCCACGATAATCTATTATAAAGCCAGCTAAGCCAGCCCCCAAATACAGAGAAATGTTATTACATGCTCAGCTAGCTGTCAAGGGGCTATGAGTCAGTGGCTTAGAGTTATCAAAAGTAACAAGGTTGTTCAGAATTTCCTCCAACAAAGCCAGCCAGCTTATGAAGGGATTAAGCACTCTTTGATTAGAACAAATGGAACACATCCTGCCCTTTTAATTATCATTCTCTTTCACTTGGTTTAGTTGGGTAATTTGACACTCTTACTAGCCAATGCAAGAAAAGACTTTCAGTTTTGGCCTACCCGTGAGTATTATAGCAGTAGTATATTAGTGTACACTAAAGTGTGAGCGATCTTAGAGATCATGCTCAAAGTCCTATGAAAATCCCAAAGGCATAATGTCAACAGAGTGTAATATTAAATGCAATGTTTGACAGCAGACTCTATGAGCCGTTAGGCGCAGAATATTGCCCTCAGGCCACAGTTTTTCTGCCTTCGATCCTAGACAACCAGAAAGGTTTTATGTCACTTTTATTGGTATTTAAAGGTTTACATTTTAATTTCATAGCAATCTGTGTTTGCAGTGGTGAAGAAATGAGTGAAAAACACATTGAAAATAATAAATGTTGATATGAAGACAGTTTGGTGTGGAAACATTCACCCTCGGCATTTTGAAAAGAAAGAAAAAAATTGTTTCATTGGAACACAAACACTGGCATCTTGATTTTGTACTGCCTTCCCTCACCCTTTCCCTGTCCTCCTCTCCCTGACTTGGTACCTCAGTGTGGATTGCTATTTTGATAAAGATTAAAGAAATTGCAGGTGAGTAACATGCTCTCCAGACTTCAGTCGTGCAAAACTCTGAATGTTAAACTTAATAATCACTGGATGAAATGGTCATCAATGTTTTGCAAGCTGCCAACTTTCTCTGATACTTTTCATTGACATGCATTCGTAATAAACCCCACTGTATGTTACCCCCTTTGTGTGAAATCAACTGCTTGAATGTGTTCTTGGGAATGTCATCCTGGTCACCCACATCCTGTAATTCCCTCCTTTCTTCTGTCCTTCCTTCTATGTGATACTAAGTGCAAAATATCCAGTTTTATTTAGTATAAACAGTGGTGACAGTCAGCTCATTTCAAGAGCAGCTGCTCATCTCCTAGTCTCCATCCACCAGATATCACCCCTTCCTCAGATCTGCCCTGTGATTTGCTTGTGTAGTCACTCCCTAAGACAGTTCAATCAAAATTATTGGTGTTAGAGAAGTTCTAGCTTTTGAAGTGTTTGCGCTAACCAAAATGATATTGACTTAATGGCTTATTTGGGAAGTAGGTATAATCTAATTCAATTAAATACTCAAAATTGACTTTTACAGTCTGTATTTCTCATTCCTAAAAGTACAAAAGCAGAATAGCATTTGATTTATATAATCTTCTGCTAGACAACAAAACAACTAATTTGAAAATATAGTTGTTGGATTTTGAGTTTTTTTAGGGTCCCTTTCAACCCAAACCATTCTGTGATTCTATGATTAACTATGTCTCCTGCCACACTTTTGTTGTCCTCCAGTAGAACATTGAAGCAGACAATATAGCCCACATTTTGTAGATATTTAGACCTCCATTTTCAGTTCACTCCAGGACTTTGGACTCACTAGAAATACATGAGAGAACTTAGTTATCACTCCTCTCAAATTCTGTACGTGGGCACTATTTTCTTAGGGCAGAAGAACAGAATATTTGGTGTCTCAGTGCTGTATTAAGTTTAGGAAAGTCTGCTGGGAATTACATAGAGTAGCCTGGGTTTTGTTCATTGGCCTTTTACTTCAAGTGCTTCATCTCTTATTGGGTTATTTGGCTGCCTACAGGCAGGAAGCAGTATAAATTACTGCAAATAGCCATGGTAGCTGAAACTAGACTCTTCTCTTAACACAGCTCTTGCCTCTTTCTGCAGTCTCTATTTTTGTGTGACCCCTGACAGAAACATTAAAAGGATATGCTTCAAGTTCACTTTTCAGACCTCAACAATATCCTAAATAATTTTACAAATTGTGCATGCTTAAAAAGTCTACATTCTAAGAGACAATTCTGGTCCATTTTCAGGGATTTATTTAAAAAAACAAACAAACAAAAAGCCCCCCAAACAATAAAATTCAATATGGAGAGTCTTTCTGAAGTTTTAAAAAAAAAAAAAGTAAAATTATTTGTGCTTTGGAATTAATAAAACTCAGAGAACAGATCAATGTCACTTTTTTTTTTTTTAATTTAAGAAGAATTTCTGTTTTAATGAAGAAAAAAAATTCAGATTGCCTGTCAAAAATAAGATCCTTTATAATGATGTATGAAATGCCACCACAATGATTTTTCTCCTTGATGTATATTTTTAAAAGATGATGGACATGTTTTGGTTTGAGCATAATAATTTAAGTCATGCACATCATTGTAGTCTTCTTGTAACTTGACTTCTTGTTTCTTGTTTTCCACTGTTTTTTGTTTTTTTTTTTTTTTTCTTTTATATACCCTGGAATGTAAAAATCATTTAAAAATGAAAAGCCATCTAATTTCAGATAGACATTTTCAAAAAGAAATTTTATTGAAGGGCAAAACATAATGAAAATAAGTGAAAGAATTTCTTTTTTCTTTTTATAGAGGCTTTTAAGACATTTAATTTTCTATTAAATAATACTTTTAGATTGTGTTTCTCTAATAAATGAGTAAGATAAAGTAATTGAATAGAAGCTGTAAGGTAGTCATTTAGTTTCAAGAATATTAGTAGAGAAACAATGTAGATAAGTTGCCGGATGAAATATAAAAATAATTATAGATAACATCATAGGGAAAGTGGAAAAGGGACAAACAAAAATTTACCCAGAATTTACCCAGAATGTGAGAAGAGGTGAAAAAAGAAAAGGATATAATTGTGTTTATGCATTTCCTTAGATAAGCTCTTTCATATGACAGGATTGAATACAGAGAAATACTGTGGAAAAAAAAACCTCTTTTGTTTCTCTTCTATATGTGTCATAAACACATACTAAAGAATTAATTATGCAAAAAAAAAAGGAAGGGTACACTTGTCATTTGCTAGTATGACTAGAAAAACACTTTTATTTCATCTGTAAATCTACACACATCAGATTGAAAAAAAAAAATGGTGGAGTAATATCAAGTAAACAAATTACCTGGGAAAAATTCAACTGCTGTGATACTTTGGTTGTGTCCCAGAGCCCCCCATGAACACATAAAGACAAAGAAAGTGTGTGTGCACAGACACACATACATTTGTGTGTGTTTACAGCAACCTACACACATAAATACACTAGAGTGCAACATAAGGAGAGTCTTCACTAGGGGTGGAAATATTTGTGTATCTTACCAGATATCTAGTTGTGCTCAGGTGTTCCCAACTGATTGTTCATTTGCCGCATTGATGCAAAAATTGCAATGTCATGGTAAACAAATACAAGTTATGTTAACAATCAGTAACTGAATTTCAACAACAAGAGAAGAGAAAATATCTATTTTTAATCTGTACCAATGTCATTCATTTGCCTTTTTAAGGGGAAATTTTAAAGAAAATAATTATTTTTCTAGAGAATATTTGGAAATTCAAAGTCTGGAGGTCTTTTTACATATGAATCTGTATTTTTTCTAGTTTTAAAGGTGGTAATACTGTGTTTTCAATGAAGTTTATTAAAAATAAACTTCAGCTGTAAGGTAAACAAGCAGGCTACAAGACTCTGGAGTGTGCATTTGATGGAAATGGAGGAATATAAAAAGTCTATAATTAGAGAAATGTCTAATGACTATTAAAAAAGGAGAAATGAAAGAAGCCAGATAAAGATTAAACAATATATCCCTACTTAAGCTCGAATGGAAAACACAAATAATTGTTAGTGCAATTCATAACTTATGATTACAGATTTGATGTACTTATGTACTGATATACTAATTTATTATACATTGCATGTATAATAAATAATGCTAATTTAATTATGCCTGATCAAATTAATAGGGGAGGGAGGAACTGAAATTGCTTTCCTGGGAATATTATAAAAGCTTCACAGAATAAAAAGGAAACTTTGAAGTTAGGGAGAATAGAGGAGGGCCTCATATCAGAAGAAGTTTAAGGGAAAGTTAATCACAAAAGATTAATCCTTCTAATTGTTTTTGAAAGCACTGATATTGATAAAGGATATTTATAAGAAATTAATGTTTAAAAGGAATGCATCATTACAAAATCATTTTGAAATAACTTTAATAATAATACTATGGCAATGAGACTTAAGGTCTTGGTAAGATGTTGAGTACTTCAGCTATGGTTAACTTTGTATAACTGTTTAACGATACACAAATACGTTTGGATTACATTACAAAATTACTTTTGTTAGCTAGTAATCAAACATTTTCTTCTTCAAAATATAGACACAGTTCTTTAGTTTTTTAGGTTTTATATGTTACTTAACTTGCTGGTATTCTGTGGGTTCTAAGATGAGCTACCGTATTTATCAAATTCTAAATTGTAATCTGAACAGTTTGTTTGGAAAAGTATGCCAAAGGATTTAAAAAAAAAAAAGAAAAAAGAAAAAGAGAAATCTCAGAAAAACCCACTATTATAAAGAATCTAGAAAATGCCATCTGAGAATAGCAGCAGATACATATTCACCACAAACTTTAAAGATTTAATTTTTGCAGACTGTAGATGGTTCAAGTAAAAAGAGAATTAATTCTACTGTAGTTAAGAAAAATTCAAATTAAGTCATAAAATGATTATGCTATTCTTCCTGTTACTAATTTTAAGTTATAACTTGTGTAGCAAGAGGTATAATAACCTGGTGTGTTCCTAAATTTATCACATAGGCATACTTTGCCATCAAACTTCCTGCAAACTCTACTTTGAAAGTTCAAATACATGTTGATAGAAACTATTTTACTTAAGTAAAATACTACTGTGAGGTCTAAATTTGGTAGGAATCATGTCTCCACAGATGCCCCTTAAGGAAACATTCTGTGGTACTGGTAGCCTGACAGAAAAAAGAGAGAACTACAAAGCTCACAAGAGAGCTGGTGTTCTCTCTAACCTTAGACATTTGATGTTCTGTCCAGTTATTGGCATTCACAGGTCATGTCCGTGGTTTCTGAGCTGTGCCAGAGCATGGCTCAGGTTACTGGTTGTACTGACAGTTTTTGGGTGCCAAAATTCATTTAACATTGGTTAATCCAGCAACTTTGAGACAACCATACACACAGAGGAGTCTAGTGTGTTGGAAAACTCCTTCTACTGAGGAGTGGACAAAGGGAAAGAGAAAGAAACTGGGAAGTATTTTTGAGTTTCCTAACATCCAGTGAGGGAAATAACTTGACATTTAATTTTAGGCCTACAGTTTAGTTTAAGGCACAGTTGATTACAATGCATATGACTCCAAATTGAGCAGTTCAGTATCACATTGAATATACATTTAATTCTTATTGAATATACATTTTGTCTGCAATTGACTGCACAGCTACATTGTACAGGGCTGGAAAATTTGGCCTAGCAGGCAGATATTTTGGATAAGACTTTTGTTACACATCTGTACTTTTCAGCACTTATCTAAAATGTCAACACTTATCTAAACTCTTCATATATCATTACTTGTTGTATTATTCAAATGCCTTTTTTTTATTTTTGTTTTCCTGAGATAGACTTTTATTTGTGAAAGCAGCTGCAATACTCTATTCATAATTGCAAGTCTTATAGTATATAAGAATAGAGCATGCAACAATACAGTATAGAAAATAAGGTAAAATTACAGTTCTTATGGTTATTTTACTAGAATTAGTTACTCAGCAGAATCAATTCTCAGCTAACTGAGTAGTGAAAACAAAACACATCCTACTCCCATGCTGACATCTCTCTGCGAAATATTAAACATTAGATTTAAAAAAGGCCAGAAGCAAATTTGGTGTTTTATGGCTTTGGAGGGATGAGATCTGTGTCCATCCTAGAAAATTAAGACGACCATGTTTCTTTGGTCCTGAGGCCAAAAACATGGAAGTTATTTAATCCATACAGCTATAATCCCCACCTCTGATAAATAAATTTGGTCTGTTGAAAGAGATATGAGCAATCATTTTAACAATAGTGCTTTCTTGTGCTTAGTCTTAGGAATACTCGAGGTTTTTATAGGAAAGCACTGCTTGACCTGGACCAAATCTATGCTAACTCAAATACTTTGTGCCCTGGCCAGCTCAGCATTTTAAGTAAAGATATGGCTGACTGATTTCTTATACATAAATACCGTGCCATGAAATAAACAGGAAGGACTTCTATAACACCACCACTCTGAAATCCCTCCTCCCAACACTGATTATTCTTTTTGCTATTAAAAAGAAAATCTCCCAATCAAACATTCCCCACACTCACAAAAAGCTACTAAACAGCCAAAAACCCACTACTTAGCCAGTAATTTCATTTTCCCAAGTAGACGTGTCTCTCTGATCAGTACCGGTTCAGTTTATATATTTATCCAATTAAATAGTATGTTCCAAAAATATTTATACCATAATCTTAACGTTTAGGTTTTCATTTTCTCTCTTATAAATGGCTTGATTGAACTTTCATGACATTGAAAAAAGACCAATTGTGACTGTTAATGTTTCAGATGTGATAGTTTGGGGTTTTTTGTGAAATTCTATGAAAATTCTAATACTAAGCAGGGGTTATATGGATCTGCTGGATGATTGAACACTGGATGAAGTCCACATTGGTTCTCTTACTTTTTCCAGGACAGCAGTGCTGGGCAGATGTGAGGCAGGATCACTGGCTATCAGTGAATGTGTACTTTATCAGATGGTTACTGCTACCTAAAATGGCTCTCATTTTAAGACTCATTTCACTCTTCATTTGTCAGAAGTTTGATTAATAAACATAGCCATTCCTTTATTCCTGGCAGGTTTTCAGCTTAGTGTCAAATACATGTCTCATTTAGTTTTAGTTGTTTAACTTCATATGCTTAGTTATACTACTATAATGGAAACACAAAAAATTTAGAAAGGCTGCCCCCCAAGTTTTCTGAAACCTGTAACTATTTCAATATTTCATTACTTCTGTAATAGTTCTGAGAAATTTTAATAATAAAGAAAGAAATTTTTATTTTTAAAGCAGTTTAAAAAAGTAGGTGAATTTTTTTTTATATGTGGTCGCGTATTCCAAATTTGTTATATGCCTCCGAAATCATTCTTTCATAAGTTTTAGAATCTTAAGAAATATAAATATATAATGGTACTAGCCATTACATTTTTAATGTAATGTTCCTTTTTGTTAGTGAGATGAAATGGTATACCTTTAAAATGTGTTGGGATTAAGATTCATACTGTGCTAGAGAACTTTATAAGTAACCTGTGTACTAAAATGTTGTTAAAACTCTGGGCTGGACACAGAAGACATAAACATTGATTGTAGGAAAAGAAAAAAAGAGGCTTTTTCTTCAGGATACAGACAGGTATTTTGGCTTTATTGTCCCATTGATATTCACTGTGACATTGGTATTCATCGTGCCATTTGGGGCATTTCTTGAGAAGTGGCCTGGTAAAGAAAGTACTCCGAAGAACAGGAGTAAAGTTGCACTATGCCACGTGTAAAATCAGATTAACTGGTACATGGATTTAGGGAATCTTTCATATGTATGAGTCATAGGTTTTGCTTCCTGAATTAAGATGTGGGAAATTAGTCTCAAAGAAGGAAGCATCTAGCTGTTTGTCAATTTTTCTTCTCTTATTTACCTCCTATTAGGAATAACTTCCTCATATGCCAAACACGCACCTTCATTTACTTTTTTTATTTTTTTTTTTCTTTTTCCCAAGAAAATCTCTTTTGTTTTTAAACAAATGAGATCAATTTTAAATTAATACTACACTGGTGTATTTCTCATATGAGTTGCCAAAGATTAGCATAGATTGAGCTGCACTTGACAGTCACATTGGACTGCATAAGGGCAGTCACAAGTTTCACTGCCTCTGCCCAGCCCCTCCAGAGCTCTTCCCATCCTATTGTAGTACTCCAGGGCACATACAGTACTCTCATGGCAGCCACCCTGGGAAAATTTTATAGAATTTTAGAAGCTTTTTGAGTGTGAATCTGTCCTGCAGTGAATGAATGTGTCATGCAATCCACTAAAGAATAACATGGTTTGTTTGCAGAGTTAGAGAGAGACAATCCCATCCACTCAAACTAAACTTAGGAGGACAACCCCTGTTTCTGGGATCCATCAAAGGCAAATTGCCTCTCCTCACCATTTTCCAAAAGCCTAAAAACCTAACTGGGAGCCTAAAGCTTGGAGAGGTTGGACCCATGGTAAAGCTGCATAACAGTTTATTGGTAAAAAGACGCTGAATAGTGTAGGATAACATGATAGGAGAAAAAGTTAAATTTGCACAAGATATATCTCACATAGCTATAAATGCCTGTGTTCAGACATCTGAAATTCAGCAGTGAATGTCTGTGACTCCTCTCATGTCCTTGTGTCAGATGCCTGTAGCGTTTCCTTTGTATGTCTTCTGTGCACCCCCAAAAGATGTGGGAAAGTCAATTATTATTTATGCTGAATCAGACCATATATATGTGAAAATAATGGAAAATTTTCTAAATCTGCATGGAACAGAAGATGATTTTAGTTATTATAGATGCTCCAGTTAAGCTTCAAATGCATTCAGAAAATAAAGCTCTTTCTCAGGTATTTATGAGAGAGAGAGAGTTAATTGAAGAATTGCTGGAACTCTTATGTTTCATGACTTTTAAAAAACATCACTTCTCAAAAGGATTTTTAATACTAGAAAATGGATTAGAAATGGCCCTAAAGTTTACAAAGAAAAAATAATGATGCACTGAATGTGAAGAACCAGTTGACTATGCACATGGTATTTTTGCTGCTAGGGAAAAAAAAACAAACCAGAACAGTAAACCTAGACAAATACTTCAGATAATCCTGAATAAAGAAGTGGTTTGAAATTTGAAAAAAGATGCATGCTTATTTATTTCCTGTACATAAATATTTCTTTGATGAATTTACCCTCTGGAATTTGTGTTGAAATATCATATTCTGAGAAAGTATTACTGAATATGCCTACACAATGAAGAGTGAACTCCTACATGTGAGCAATTTTACTTAAAGTTATTTCTTATTCTCCTAAGCTATGTTCATGCTTTGAGCACTGTTAGATAATGTTACTATTCATAATAAAATACTCAATATCACTTACTTCACTACTCTTCCTGCCCTAATGGTTACTCACTCCAAAGATCAAGCATCAAATTCTAATGAATTTAAACAATTTAGTAATCAGTTGTGAGGGGTGTATAAATGTCATCTGATTTAAATTTCTTCTTAACCAGATTTGACTTTGAAGTTGTGCAAAAAGATTTTGTCCATTGAGTTTTGAGTATCATCAAACCCAGAGATTCCTCAGCAACTCTGGGCAACCTGTTCCAGAGTATGACTGCTTAGCGTGAAAAAATGTTTCCTAATATCTAACTTATTGCAATTTTATCCACTGTTTTTTGTCCTTTTACTGTAATACTCTGAAGACCATGATTCATTTATTCTCACAAATTATTTTCAAGGAACTGAAGACAAGTTGGATCTCCCTTACTTTTCTATCCTTATATATTTTGCTTCAGGACCCTAATTGCTGTGCTGTCTCTTCATTGAATTTGCTGCTCTAGATGCATACTCACAAGTGCCAAATAGAGAAAGATAACCTTGTTGACTTGCTGTCTAGAATCTTACTAATACCTGCCAGTTTGCTGAGTGTCTTCTTTCTTACAATGGCACACTCTGCTCATGTTCAACTTGTCTGCTAGAATGTGGAAAGCTGTTTTCTAGCAAGACTGTTTCTAGCTAGTATTGTTTCATCGAGTTATCCCATCCTTATTCCATCCCAGGTGCAAGACTTTGCATTTATCTTTCTTTAACTTCATAAGATTTCTATTCACAGTTTCTTCAGTCTCTTGTAGTCCCTTTGATTAGCAGCCTTAGTCTCTGAGATAAGCCAGCAGATCGCCTCAATTTGGTATCATCGGTGGAATTAGATGTGACTAAGGGGTTTTTTTGCATAATTTTAGGTATCTACTGATGTTGAGACATCCTGGAGTATTCAAGATATCCCATTGGGTTAACAGTTATGACACACAACCTTGAGAATAGTATGTGCCCTTTGACAGTCATAAAAGCTGACGGGAGTGTGTTGCCTATGCCATGCAGAGGCTTAGATGTAAACATCTGAAGTGAGAACTATATTTAAGCAGTCCACATACACACGCTGACCTGTGAGCTCTCTATGCTGTCATTATAACCTGCGGGGATCTGGAAATTTGTTTACTTGCCACATCTGTGTGTTTAGTGTGCAATGAGATCTTTAACACTTATCTCTTATATGAAATATCCATGCAGAGTTAGCAGAAATAACAAAAGGCCTGCATGGCATACCTTTATAGTTCTCTAATAGCACTTGAGGTCTAACATGACATGACAAAGCATGTCAAATGGGTTGTGAACTTATCTTGAGAAAATGAGTCAAATCTGTATCAAAATGAAACTGAGGAAGTCTAAGGAATTACTTAGTTCAGTCTTTAAGGAGACCTTCAAATTTAATCAGCTGAACAGCTTTTTAGCCTGTACAGGCTTAGTTCATTTGCCCCAAATATAGGCTCCTGGAGCCATTTATGATATGCTGGGATATCCAAGATATACAGACAAAAATAACAGATGGGATATAAAGCAGACCTATGTCACCCTGGAGTGGCAGCTGGAGTATTTGGAAAATGACATGAGATTAACACATTTAAGCAAATTGTTTGAGTCTCACTTGGTGTATTGACCATAAATTTTACCAGTTTACTTAAACATAGGCACCCTATGCATTTGCTTGCCCCAGAATATACAAGCCATCTCACTGGTATGGTAGTTAGGCCACAAGGCTTTGAGGAGGTCTTTATAGTTTTAGAAAAGAAACTGGAGGACAGACAAAAAAACACCCAACACCAAAAATGGTACTAGTATTCTGTGTGTAGGCAGCTGAACTAAATCCTGCATAACATTCTACTTCCATATAAAAAGATGAAGTATACAGGGAAGACTAGAATGAGAATGACCCTAGTGCATATTGTATTAATGTGTTTTTCTGCTAATATATATGTAATTATGTACTGTGAGCCTTATACAACACAGAATAAACTGTACTTGGAAACAAGGCAAGAAACGTTGAAAGGTAAAATAATGCTTATCAACCAACCCATTTGAAAGTCTACAAAATAGCACTATTTAAGCACCCCCTTTTTTTTGTTTTTCACATAAAAATTCACAGAAATAACAAATCGTTTTTTCCCTTGGTTTACTATGCAGTAGAATGATGAAACCTTTAAGACTTTTCTGAAATGATACCACTAACAGAGATAGCAGGTGTGGTTTACAAGAGCGTAAATCTTCCATCTGCTACATATACAAGTGTCTCCGCCTTCACATTTCTGCTAAAGAAGATCCCAAACTCACTTCTTGGAACACTAAAACGGTGGGCTGGATACACTAGAAGAAGAAAAAATTGTTCTTTACAAAGAAATAGTTGTTGAAAATTCATAACTTGATTTTTTTTCCTTCAGGGGGTCACTGCTGGAAACCAGGGAACAAGTGAAAGAAAGGTATAAAATTCTAGTTCTATATTTATATTAACCAATATTGTAATTCCTACCATAATTTCTCCCCGCCAAATCATATATTCTTATTTGCAAATGTTCATAATCTATGTTTATCGAGCTCATTGTTTTCTTATAATTGCTGCCTTCAAGTTTACTAACAGTAGAATAGTACCCTAATTACTTGGTTAGAAATTATAATCAAATAGCTTTGAATTGCAAATGTATTTTTATATATTAAAAAAAAAACAAAAAAAACCAAAACAAAACAAAACAAAAAAAAAACCAAAAAACCAAAACAACAAGAATTTTAACTTGGAAAAAAAAAAGATCAGATTTTTGGGTACAGTGCTTAAATAATTCATCAAAAATAAAATGGAGACAACAGGTGACATCAAAAAGAACCATGACGGTTCATTAGTCTTGATGGTATATCACACAATGAAAGAATGTCAAGATATTCAATAATTCTGAAAGTAAAGATGATTTTAAATGTAAGCTCTATGTTTTGAAGCAGGTGTGTTTAGACAGAGTTGAACAGCAAAAGGAAGTATAGCTTTGCTTGTTGTGGTATATATATACGTCTGTGTGTATGTCTGACGTGTATCTAAATTAACATCTCTGAAGCTGTTTGAAAGTGGTACACTTTAAAGAAGTATGCAGAGGTAGGTTTTAGTTTAATTGACTGTTCAGAGAATTGAGTGAAGCTCAAAGTTAAGAGCAAATGAAAGTCAGGGAAAACTACCTCAGAGGAGAGCTTTTGAGCACATTTTTCCTGTTTTACAGAAAACGTTGTGGTCTGTTAAGGATAGTTTGCACTGACTATTATCACTATGTGAGCTTGCACTAAATAATTTTTGAGGAATCTGGATTTATTCTGTATCTCAGATTTCCTACATTGGTATGTGGTTCAGAGATCTGGCATACTGTCTCCAGCATCTGTTGTACCTTTCACTCCCAGCCCAGCATTTGAGTTGGATATCTTAGTTTGAAGGATGATTCTTGCAGCATTCCCTCCCCTCATTTTTTTTCTTTCTTTTCCTCAAGCAGAACAACCAACTTTGTTTTAAATTTGCATAGGTTCCAAATACATTCTGGTTTACTTTGTTTTGGCTTGTTCTGTTAGATGCCTGTCCAACTAAAGGAAATTTGTCTTCTGCCCCCAAGATGTTGCTTTGTCCTATGTTAATCCTGTCATTTTGCCTGTAGAACATTATGCCACAACTTGGTGCATAAAGTCTCAGTAACCTTTAAAGATGACTGTAGCACAGGAATCAAACTTGAGAATTGAATTGGATTTTTCATGGCTTAAAGTCTGAGGAGTCTCATCTGTGGAAGACCAGCTACTACAAGACACACATAAGTTCTAGCTGGCATATAAAAACACTACGCATGTCTAAACACCACATGTAATTTTAGCATAAAATGAAATACAGATATCCATGAGAAAAAATCTACAATTTAAAGAAAGAAAAATATATTGATTTTTGTTATCAGAGTTGTTTATATAATCTAAAATTCTTGAGCAGAAATTCTTATAGGACAGTTCAGTCTGTCTTCCAAGAATATTGGAACAATTAACAGTAAACAGACATCGTAAAATGACAAACAGCCCAGAAGATAACATTGTAAGCTTTATATTTCTGCTTTTCAGAGATTTTTCACAACTTGTTTAGTTTTGAGCCTTTGTATGTTTCTTCTGTATCTCCTAAATAGTTTACTATCATATACAAATTTTAATACTGTCCTTTTATGTCACCCATCTATGGGACAACCTGTCTGAAAGTGAAATAAATATATCCTTAGGAGTATTGATTATCCATGGACGCATATAACGACTAGAGTTTTTAGGATGTCATTTAGTGTGGTGGAAAAATAGTGAGATGGTTTCAGAGTCCTCTGTTTTAAGTAAGTAGGTCCTCTACACTTTGTGCAGAAGAATATAAAGATCTTCATAAGAGTAATGCTTTATATTAATTTAATATCAGTGCATAATTCCATCCACATTTATAAATAGTAAATAAAACTACAATTGTAAGTGAAATATAACTTCTTCAATATCTACAATTTCAACTCCTCGATGATGCCCTACAACAATAGCAATTTATTTCTGAACTCCTGTTTAACACAAGAACATTGTGACAAGATTTGTCCAATAATGTATGACTTTTCCTTTGTTATAGAAGAAAATGTCATGTTTTGCTTTCAATCTCAGAGTAATAATCTTATATCTGAGGTCAGGGACTGCATTTTCAAACCATCATATTTTAGTTTGAACTACTGACAAGCTGATATATGAAAAGTGTGAAAAAGTCTTTCAACAAAAAGTGGATCCAAAGGACATTTAAAAGTAACCTTAAAGTCAGTAACTGATTGTAAGCTTATGATATTGGAACTGCTCACAGCTATCTCCTAAAAGACGTCTGTAAATTTCTCATACATTTCATAGCAGCCTAAGTAATGCAGGCTAACCCAATTTTTGCAGTATCACACTTGTCAAGGCATCCAGATGATCTGTGCAATCATATGGATTTATGATCCAAGAAAAGTAGAAATTCCATGAGGGGATGATAATAGAGAGAAGCACTGAAAGAAATACCAGTTCCACACAGAAAATAAGAATCAGTTTCTGATAAGTACTTTCAGTTCAGATATGTTCATATTTTCAGAACTATTCCTTTTATAGTGTGGATCTTATGAAACCTCCTAAAATAGTTATAAAATAAATGTTGTTTTTCCATTAAACAACAAACTCAACCTAATGGAAGAATAGAGCTCATTTTTACTCCTGGGATTTTACTTACTTAAGGAAACTGTGGCAGTTTGCTTCAGCTCACCATGCAGTGCAAATTCACTGGCTAAGCGCTGGATCAAAGAACTACAGTACTGTTCACAGTGCTATGAGCTACAATCTGACTTCCAGAAGCATGAAAGAAAATGGAAGGGAAAAGCAAAGAAGTAAAAGACAAATTGCTTAAGGTTATAGCATAGTGGCAAAGCACACTGATATATAGAAAAAAGAAAACAATAAAGTTACCGTATAACTCTCTGCTAGTACTTTTCATTCCAATGGGGGAAAAACATTTTAAAAAAATGATCCAAATATATGTTAAAACAGCAATATTGGTAACGGAGAGAAAAGATTAGGAAGTATCTGGGAGATTGGACTACTTACTAAAAATATTTTCTGTAAATTTGAAAACCCATTTCTATGAACTTCAGAGAACCCAGGAAAAAGTCCTGGCAGGTGATTGCTGTAACAACCCAGTAGCAGAATGTTTTGAGTCAGTAATAAAGAAGCTTGTCTTTTGCCTCTTTGGGCATTTTTAGACAGCAAATTATATTTCTCACATCAAGTTCCAGTCTAAAGTTAAAATATTTATCTTACACCATTTTTATTTGGACATTCTTTTTCCAGTAGGAAAAATGCAGTCATTTGCAGGTTTGATGAGCAGACCTTCCCTATAATGCCTCAGCATCTATTTTTAAGGTGGTTATTTTATACTAGGCTCTTCACTGTTACATGGCTAAACTCAGATGAGAATTTCAGCCTGCAACATTGTTTTTCCTTCTTAATTGTAAAAAGGAGAATAAAAAGTCTAAATATATGGTTATATGACTCAGTTCAAGGAAATTTTTTTGGTTCTAATAGTAAAAATACAAAATCTTGTGGAATGCAAGAGAATATCTATGTGCTAGAACTGTTTAAGAGTGGCAACTCCATGGTTATGATGATGATGATGACCATACAAACGACAGCCCTTCTTGCCCAAAATATTTCACACTCTTTTACCTAGAAGAAGATATTGAGAAACTCTGCATTATAGAATAGTGAGACAGCTGACATCTTGTGGCTTTTCATAGTCTGATAAAAACTTCTCTTCCTCTGTGGTACTACCCTCATGTTTTAGCCAGAACATCAACTTGGAGTCTAACCGTGATACTGTGATGCTACTGTGCAATCTCCTAGTGAAATTGCTACATCAACTATCACTTGCTGGGTGTTGCGGGTATAACGTTCTCTAAATCTGGGTGTACAATGGAAAAAATATGCAGCTTAAAAGAAAAAAGCACATGGGAATAAACTATGTAGTCAGAAAAAAAGAAGAAGAGTATTTTCTAGCTTGCAGGTATATTGAAACAGAAACTTAATAACTACAAGTAAAGCAGAAAATTAGAAACTATAAGTAATGTAGGAATTACAAGTAAAATGATACATAATTGAGTTGTGTCCCACAGGGAGACCTTCACCTCAAAATTCGTCCTTGAAGAGATGAAATACTTGCTACAAAATTATGTCAATGCTGTTTATATTACTAAATTTGAAAAAGAGAAAAGATCAAAAAGATAAAGGTAAGATAAAGATAAATGATAAAGATATACATAGTAAAAGAAGAAACAAAAGAAGAGAATAGAAAAATAAAAGAAAAAAGAAGGAGAGGAGGGGAGGGAAGAAGTTTTGTGTGGGAGAAGTTGATTTTTTTTTTTTTGTTTTTGTTTCACCATTCTACTCTGTTTCAAATTAATAATAAATGAAATTAATATTCCTTAAGTCCTGTTAGAGTAACTGGCAAGTCATGTCCCTTTCTTTATCTCAACCCATCAGCTTTTTCAGCTTATTTTCTCCCCTTGTCATGTTGAGGAGCAAAGAAGAAGAGAGCAGCTGAGTAAGGGTCAGGCAGGGGGGCAAGATCACTCCAATGTGGTGATGAAACATGGTAGCCCAGTATGAGAATTTGCACACTGACCTTCTCTTGTTTAAAAGTAATGGTAAACCCAAAGATAGAAGGTGTAGGGAAAAAGTATGAATCACTTTGTCAAGGTCTGAAGAGATGAATCTTTTGGTGAAACCTCAGACCTAAACTGTGGAATGAAAAAAAATATTTTTAGGAAGCTACAATTGTATTCTGTTAAGGAATGGACATCTACTTTTGTGGATTCAGAAAATGTTATGGTCACTTAGCCTGACCACTCGTGTAAAATAGGCCGTAATATCTAATTCAGTGACTTCTGCAATTGGTCTTTAGCCTAGAAATCCTGTCTTGACTTTTTGTGATTTAGATCTACTATTGACTATTGTGTTTATAGGCTAGCTTTTATTTTCGTTAAATATTAGCTGGTGAGTTGAAAATTTTGGAAATTATTCCTTTAAACCTCACATATCACTGTCTCTTTTTATAAGTTTTGGATGATTAGTTCCTTGATGTCATGGAGATAGCTGTCTGTATGTTGCTTTTGACCCTATTCTTACTTGTAGTCTCTTGGTAATGTACAGGAAAAAAATAGCAATTTTGTTGCTTCATTCCAATCAATCCAGATATTGGTGCCTGATTTAATCTACCATTAAAAATGTCATCCTGTAAAAGTACAAGCACTTTTTACATTACTGTGGAACTTGAAATACTGGAGTCACTTTTAGCTGCTCTAACTCATTATTTTAAAAGGGTATATTATGTAGTAGAGTGAGGTAAGAGATGGTAACATTTTCTAATACATCAAATATATACACTAAACCTATAATGGCTAAGGAGTGCAGATCCACTGCTTTTGACAGAAGATCTGCCAAATTTACTGAATATGCATAATTTCTGATACTATTAAAATAATCTGTCCCCAACTACAGTCTGAATAAGTCTTCATTTGATAAAAACAGTAGCTCAGTACCATGCCATTTTTGAATTTCTAATCCCAGTATTTCTTGTTTGTGTAAAGAAATTTTAGTGCATAGATGAGGGACATAAAAGAATAAGGCAAATTAAAAACACAATTCCCATATCCCAATTCTTCATAGCAGAATTTGAGCAGCCCTGTGCATGCACATACACCCACAGAGAAGGCTGTGGGTGGTAAATTCATTGACGAGCAGTTAAAAATAAAAAGCAAAGCCCAATTGGTTAATTGCTCATGTTGCCTGCTTTCACAGTTGGCATATTCTCAAATGAAAATGAAGTACTCTTTTCCAACATGAACTTTTAAGACAACGGAAATTTTGAGCTGTTTACAAAGCATTTCCTGAAATTTTACAACTAGAATATCTTTAACTTTCACTTGTAACATAGAAGAGAACCAGAAGAACAATAAAAGTAATCATCAGTTCTAAAATTTTAAGTGGATGTATAAGTATAAACTTTTTGTTGTCAGTGTGTCAGTACAATGACACCTATGGAAATCAGGTAAGTTTAATTTGTTATGTGATACAGTAGGATGAAAATCTTAAATTTTTTCACTGCTTTCCACTGAGCAGATATTTATTTCAGGTGATTAGAGCGTTGTGCTAATAACGTCAAGGTTATGAGTTTGATCCCTGTAAGAGCCATTCATTTATGAGCTGGACATGATGATCCATGTGGGTCCCTTCCGACTAAGAATATTCTGTTCTTTGTCTAGCCAAAAGTAAATTCACACCTTCTATGATGAGAGCAGCTGTAATTCTTAAAAGGTCCAGCTGGTGAGTAGACCAAAACTATTCCCTCAATCAACACTACTTTCTCAATTGAGTGCCATTATTGGTAAGAGCAGCTCTCACTTGGTATGCAGCTGGTAAATTATATACTCCAAGTACTTCTTTTTCTCCATTGATTGTAATCAAATCTTTGAATGACACAGTCAGATTTCTTAGTCGACATTGTTGATTTCAACAGCTAGATAAGACAAATCCCCTGGCCGTACTGATCCACAAATTCTTGGAAGGCATTAATAACAATTTAGTTGTACAGAAGATGTAGAAAACATCTTGAGAATGTGATTCTAATTAACAGATTTTATTCTAATTAATAGAGAACTGATTGGGAATATGGATGAGGGACCTACTTAGAAAGACTAAGTATGAAATGGTTACATTTATAGTCTTCAAAACAGGAAAGCAGAAATACAATAGAACCACAACAGGAAGGCAAACCTTAAGAGAAATAGGAATTTTTATGAAAAGATTTGCCAGAAACTGTGAACTCTGTGAATACATTATGAAGTTTCATGAGCAATAAACCTGGCTAAACTACATGATCTTGAACAAAAGAGGAAAACATTCAGAAACTCTGTGGAAACTGTACACCTGAAGAGCAGACAAAATAGTTAGTAATGACTACATCTACTTGATGGAAAACCTTATTTCTTGGAGTCCCTTCTAAACAGTGGCAAAGTGTCATCTTATATGAATACCATAGGTAGATCAAATGATTTTTTGTTCTCCAATTCCTTTTGTTGTCATTGTTGTTCTTTTAACTTGCCCTCTCACCTCCAGGCATGTTGTGATGCAGTTTAATAAATCAAAAATATCCTGAGGATCAAACCAAAACTGGTTTCCGTTTGTTGGTTTCTTCTTTTTTTAACCTTCCTCTCAGATTTTACTGATTTACTGCAATATAATTGGACAGTTTAAATTAATTGGTGAAAACAGATGTTGAAAATTCTTGCTGTGGACTCCTTATGAACGTTTTTCCCCCAAGCCAGTTATTTTTAATTATATATTTAAATAGTAGGGATGTATTTTCTACCTAGTATTTGATTCAGCATATTGCACCCTAAATTCTGCTTTCTCATTAGCTGTATGTGTTTTTGCTATGTAGGAAAAATACAGAATGAAAAATCAGCAATGTCTGTAGCTCCCAGTCTTTAGAAAATAATTTTGTTTCCTTCCTCCTTCCTTTTATTGAATCTTATGGTGGAAGTGGCCAGCTATACAAAGATGAAAGTGCTGGTGGCAAACAATGACACCAGCACCTGTGCAGAACTGCAGCTTACAGGCAACTCAAAAACAGCTGCAACAATAAGCAGCAGCCAAAGTTTGGGGTGTCACTGAGCACACAGAAGTGAGGACAGTTGGATTAGTGAGGTAAGCAAACACCTTCATAGGCCTCCAAACAATTCAGAACTGTTAGGACTATCTAATAATGAATTATAAACATCTATTTTCAGGGATGAATTACCTATTTGCCAAAGTGTTTAGAAGTGATAACATATATTTATTTGTGTTTTTTATGAAAGATGCCTGTCCATCATTTTTTACTCATCAAAACAGTTATATTTTTTAACTGTTTCTTTTTGAATGAAAACTATTTTTGTCTAAAATAAGGGTCTTTTGTTTTCCCTCCATCTATAATAATACAAGAAAAGTAAGAAAAGTAACAGACTGCATTTAATTATTCCTTCATTAATGGAAGAATTTAGAATATATTTAATGAAATGTAAGCAGAAGTACCTATCAGTAATCTGATGCTTTCAACCAAAACCAAGAACATCCCTCTTTTCTAGGCAATATGGCCAAAGATTTGCATTACATCTGTACTCTGCATGACTCAAATGGATTTGGAATGGTGAAAGCACAGCTGAGAGATAGTGCAAGGGGTTGAACTTGAATTATGTAGACAGGAAGTTCGGGCAGATATTTGAACATAGTATCTTTTATTGTTGAATACTGATACTGGAATTCTATGCATTTCATTTTCTGAATGAAATATTGGGTTGTGTTTTTTGGGGTTTTTTTTTAAGTTTCTAGGAAAATGGAATTGTAGTTCAATCAGCACTACTTTCTGGTGCCATTTTGGTAATAATTCCCAAATCTTGATTTTTTACTTTTCTTTTAGAGGCCAACTGAAACTTTTATTGAATACATACACTCCTATTTGAGTTCCAGAAGTGTTTTCAATCATTCTGAGGACATTATATATATCTGCCAACGCATGAGCTCATGATTGCTAAGTGCCTTTTGCTACAGGTGTTGAAATCAGCAATGGAGATTTCTAAACTTTCTTGAAATGGTTACTCATACCAAAAAAAAAAAAAAAAAGGTGAA
Source organism: Lanius collurio (assembly GCA_020086605.1). Lineage (NCBI taxonomy): Eukaryota > Metazoa > Chordata > Aves > Passeriformes > Laniidae > Lanius > Lanius collurio. The sequence continues at coordinate 2,342,951 of JACBWW010000070.1, forward strand.
ATGCAGCTATCTACAGAATCAGTAAATTTCTTTTTTCCTTGTATTTTTTCTCTGTCTTTACAATTGTTTGGCCTCTGGTCCTACTGTATTTTCACTGCCTATGCATTTGATAGCTATAAAATATTTAATGCCAGAGAAGAAAAGGAAAAAAAAACAACAAACACTTTCTGTCCTAATTTATGTTCTAGTACTGTCACTAACTCTTACAAAAGAAGCATCTTACAATCTGTAGAGGATAAACAGTCTAAGTTAACCTTTAAATACTTTAGATAGTTGCTGCCTTCTGTTTCAGTGAAACATACTGAAGGAAACTTCCTTACAAACTGTTCTTGAAATTTACACAGGATAATGTGTCCCTTAACAAGCCAAACTAAACCTACAATGACTGAAAAACTTCTATTGTTGAAAATATTATCAGATCTTAAGCAAAGATGGATTGAGAGTTTAATTACAGCAACCTTTGAGTGTCATAGACATCACTGTTCTCTCAGAGCTGGATAAACAACAACAAAAATATCCATCAGGAACTAGTTTGACAGATCTATATCAGTTGTGATTGCAACAAGATGTTATTTCATTTATGTCACCCAAACATCAAAAAAAAATTGCGCTATCTTTACTACTGTAAGGATGTATCTTCTTAGATATCCAGTGATGTTTTTCAATTACAGACGAAAAAAATATCAATACTCAAAGGCCTAATTAATATTTTAGTTTACTTAAAATTATGTTCCAAATACTTGCTTTTTGGTGTATATGTGGAAGCAACATACACACCCCTGAATTCTCCTTTGAGCATCCCCACTGCTGAGATGTTGCATCTTGTTTTTCTTCAATAACATTCCAGTAATAAATTAATGGTCATGTATACAGAATTGCAGGATATTGTCATGTATTTCTCTAATGTAGAGCTAAATGCTTTGTTAAGATTGAAATGAATCTTACTATGGTGATTATGATAAAAACATTACATAATATTCTGTTTGCTTTGATGTTTTCTCTACCAAATAAAAAACCCTCTGTTTTTACTAAAATGTAAAATAAATAGATAGATAGATAGATAGATAGATAGATAGATAGATAGATAGATGCTAAGATAATTACATATTTTATAATGGGACATATCTTTTCAAAAACCATAGGTAGTGAATAATAACCTATACAGGCATCACTGTACCACGGTGGAGCAAAACAATAACTGTTGTGAAGAAAAGCACTCAATAAAGTAAATATCATTCTACTGAGTTTATGGAATAGTTATGTATCATTTCACAGCACATGTCACTTTAATTGTCCTCCAAATAATATGCAACACATACCATCTTGTACATGACATTACATATTTCTAGGTCCTGCTTAGATATACTTGGGTCCTACTTTATTCCCAGAATCAGTGGGGATTTGCACTTCCCTTCAGCTTCTAAAGTAACTTGCAATAATTAGGAAATGTTTAAATGGGTGAATGCAGACAGGCTGAATTTATTCCAGCAGTGCTAAGAGGTGGCTTTGTGAGCCAGCTGTGTTGGGGAAGCCAGTTACTTTGATGTGGCACTGTGCGTGAGCTCAAATATCCGACTGTACAGGATAACTTTGGCTCAGAAATGTTTAAGTGTCATCAGTACTTTTATTTGTACACAGAGTGACTTAGAATCAGGATGAAATATATGATTTCTGAGGGAAATATGAGGCCAATCATATTTTCCTCATGTTAGTAAAAATTCAAAATACATTTGTTGATTTATGCCATTCATGGTAATGTAAACTTAGCAGAAGGAAGACAAAGTTCCCACTCTAGCTTCTACTCTAACACTTGGAAAATTCCTTAATCTAGAAAACACACTGAAATTGTATGCAAATATGACAAAAACGTGTCTGATTTTGTTGCTAAGCAGAAGGGGGGCTGATTGTTTCATGTTCCGCATATAAACTTGGAAAAAAATACCATTCTGCACTTCTCAGACATTTTATTTCTAAATGCAGATATTTTGTAAAGTTCATAATTTTAAGACTTTGATATTTTCATTTTGCTATCTCATTTTAAAAGATCATAGAGGAAGGACTTGACATAATTATTACATCTCCCTTGTGTTTTATGGATAAGACTTATATAGCCAGGTGCTTCTAGTAACCACTTTTAATCATTCGTTTATAAAAAGGCAATTATAAATTCCCTATCCATGGTAAACATTTAACCTCTCATGTCAGCAGGGCCTATCTTGATGTTCTAAAGAGATTTTAGCTGTGAAGTGCAGATGGATTGAATTAAGTGTTTCAGCTCCCTGGAAATTATATGAGCATCCTACCAACATCAGTCTAATCAGAAAACTATTTCCACTCTTCTGCCTTAAATAGTATCAGTCCAGGCTGTGTACAGGGAGGGAGAGAATTGCTTTAACAAATTTCACTACCCAGTGTCCCTCAAATGGTACAAAGTGACATTGCTGTTGAATAGAAGGTGCTGACTGTTATCTGTGGTTAATAGCATCTCTTGCTAGCCCCCATTCAGCTGCCAGTTAGCACAAAGCCACGTCTGCATGACTTTTAAAGGGTCTGCATTAATACACCCAGACAATCAATGGTTTCTGCCTCTTCCACAAGGACATTGGTTTGTTACCATTGCTAGATGCTGTCAACAGAAAATGACACGGGAGTCACAAAAGTTAAAATGGTGTCAATTTAATCAGAGAACAGACAAAAGGCAAACAATGCTGTCCTGGAAAGGAGTGTAGCAAGGAGACTCAGAGGTTGGCGTAAGCCACACTTGGCAGGTCCCAGTGAAACCAGATTGAAATTCAATGCTACAAAATCCAGCAATGTGACACACAGGATGAGAGCTGTTGTTTCCATTCAATTAAAATCAGCGACTGCTGCTGGCGTAAAATAAATTTGACAAAATACCAAGAGAATCTGTATTGTAGGTCAAACTATTTTCCTTCTAAACTGAAAGAAAATAACAGTGGGAAATGAGTTAGTGCAATTGTTGTCTGAATTACACAAAATAATAATAAAAAAGTCATCCTGCAATTTCCTATTCACTGTGAAGTTTAACAAAACTCTACTGATTGAGATGATTCCACTATAAAACTAAGCAATTTATAGTGTTTACGTATTTATGAAAATGGGCTGCAAGAATTTTAAGATACTTCTTTTTGGAATTCATACTGTGTTGTGCACATAATTTCTCAAAAACCTGCTTATTTTTTAAGGTTTTATAGAAAAATAACATGATCTTGCTTCTTATTTGTGGAAAAATTGGTTTTACAAACCATCTAGTTATGTATTTTTTTAATGTGTGTGTCCTATTCTGACAGGATACTGTAACCTGGCCGTACGTCATCGCAAAATTTGCAGCTTCCTCCTTCCTCTCTGTGATGACTCCTGTAAGGAAAGCTTGGTGCACAGGCAGGGAGGAATCCAAATGGTGTCCGATCTAAACTAATCTGCCTGAGTTAGGAGAACAAATCTCACATTAGGAGAACGAATCTGGCATGTCCTGTAGCCTAGATGCAGGTCTGCAAACATTTAGGCTCAGGTTCTCTTTGTCTAATGTTAAGTACCAGGCGAGAGTTCTTTTCTAGCTGATGTAAATCCGGATGGTTATTAAGTGTTTCAAAGTTCTGAATAAACTAGAGATGCCCTATGTCTCTCTCCACTGCATACACAAGAAATGAAAAGGTTAGTTTTCTAATATTATTTGGGATAATTTTGTCCTTTGTGTGTGTACATGAAAACAATCATGTGATGAATGCTAAGGATAATTGTTAGTGTTAAGAGAACTCCCCAGATTCTTTTATCTTCTATGTAAACTATTAAGATGCAAAGACATTAGAGAAAAAACAAACAAACAAACAAAAAACAAACCTTTATTTTTTTGAGAATAAGCACTTAAAAAAATTAAGAGTGAAAGATGCTCAAGATAATATAACTGCTATGGTCAGGTGAACCAGCTCTTTATCAATTATTGGTAATATATGAATGATTAGATTAATAAGCTTTTTGACAAATTAATCCCTTAAACTTTCTTGTTCTGTTGTACTGATTATTTGTTATAGCAAAAAAAAAAAAAAAAGAGTCCTGAGAGTTGGCAAAGAGTTTTACATATGTGTTATTTCTTGACCTCCATAATAAGTCTAGAACTTATTTGAGTATTCTGAAGACTTTTATGGTCATCTGCATGTTATCTCTGCCTGTAAACTACTTCAAAGTAAATAAAAGTAACTGTAATCAAAATGACTTCGTAAGATGTAAAGTGACGAGGGCAGGTGCCAGCCTGGAAACAGCTCTTTAGTCATATGGTGTTCTACTGTGGGTAACAGCTGGAGTGTGATTTATGAATGAGGATTCGTTAAAAAAACATCAGTATTACCCTGCATGGACAATTAATCTGGTGGGAAACCACCTAAACTCAGATTTAATGTAAGGCAGACTGCTGGCCCTCTGAAACAGCATGGTGAGCCTTCTTGACGAGGGAGCAACTTGTGTTAAAAACAGTCACAAGCAGGTAGACACTGAAAAGAGCTGAAGATACAACTGCCTAAACCTGATGTGTTGTTCAGAGCAAGTCACTTACCCTTAGCTTTATCTATCCTATCATTAAGTACCTGAAAGATAGGCTGCTATCATAAACTAAGTGTGTATGCCTCCTATAAAACAGATGGAAAGAAGCATACACATTCCATATTGGAACTTGGGATGGGATCACTTGTGCCTTATTTTCAGGAGCTTCAAAGTTACATAACAGGAAATGAACACCTAATTTAATAATATTCTAGTTCATTTCTGAGCAGCAATAAGTTTTATAGAAAATTATGATTTTAGAAAGCTATTTTAATGAATGCTAACAATGTAGCACATCAGAAAATATGTTTGGCAATTATTGAGTGATGGTGATGAAAATATTATGAAAAGTAAGAAAAATTAAAAATAAAGAAAGCTTTTCTATCTTCTAGTGTACAATCACTGGATCTCATATATGACAGAAATTTTGAACTTAGATTTTTCTATTTGAAGCAATATCTTTTTTATGGAGTGTGAATCAAATTGATGCTTTGGTGGATCTGAACTGGTTTTGTACTTCAAGTACCTATCATGAGAAGTTTGGAAATGTATGAACCTTTCTATTGATAACTCTGTCAGCAGAATTCTTTGACATTAATGAAAATAAAATATTTTAAATATATACTTTTCAAAAATACATTTAAATGGTAGTTACACACAAGGTAGTAAACATCAACTTCCTAAGAAAACCACAAACAAAAAACAACCAAATCAACCAAAAAAAAACCCCACCAAAACTCTTATTGTTTTGTCCTGGGCTCAGCTGGGTCTTTTGTTAGTACTGTGTGTGCATTCGTGCATGTACATGGCACTGTGTGTGTGTGTGTGTAAATGTATTCCAAATGTAGCAACTATGGGCACCATTCTTGTTTTGTCATGAGCTGGATTCAAGACCTTTTCTAGACAGCGCATTTTTCCTTCTTGAGGTAGAAGTTTAAGAGGTCAAGTCAAGTATATCCAGAAAATTCCTATTTAATTCCTAAGGGAGGCTAGGTGATTACTTTATATGGGTATCTGCACAGCAGAAGTCTAAAGATTTTAAGGTTAATCCCATCCTGTGCATATGTTTGAGGACAGATGTTACACTTGGTTTCAATGCAAATGTCAGCAAAATTGTGCATATAGAGCTCCAATAGATAGTCAAAGAAATACTGTGATTCTTTTCTATATTTCCTTATACCACACTTTTCTTCTTTTATTTCCATATGCTGAAATGCAAAGGATGAGTTTTGATTCATTTTATTTTGAGACTAAAGCACTAATTTCCCTAACTAATATATTTTGGACATTAAACATCTTAAGAGAAAGCAGTCTGATTTTGTTTCTGATCCGAACTCTTCATAGCATTTTTGTAGACCCTTGGATTTTTAACCAGAGAAGTGGTCAAATATGTCAGAAAAAGCAAAGATATTTCAAAAGCAGTAACACAATAAATTACATATTTTGCCTGTTTACAGATGAAAATCTGCCTATTATTGATGTAGTAAATGGTTTTCAGTTTGAATGGGTTTATTTCTCAACTGCACTGACACCTCAGAGGAAAAGAGAATAACATGCAAAAACTTCAGCAATAAAGCATCAGTCTTTAAAACACAAAGGTACTGAGACAACTCAGCCACTTATTACAAACTATTTCTCTATGGCTGTGCAAATATAACATTGAGTCTCTGAAGAACTAAGTTAAATAAGTACAGTTCAGGAGGTTTTTCTGATAGTTGTATAGCTCAGATACACAGTACTGGTGTCCCAGGTTATGCCCAAGACTATTTTATGGCTTTTTTGTAATTAAATACTAAATTTACAAATTACATTTTTCTATAGCTTCATTTGGTGAAAAATGTCATTTGACTAGATTCAGTTGGGAATTTGATCACAGAGGCTGTTAAAATAGCAAACGACTGCAGCAGAGTATTCAGACTGGGTATAACCCTGACTAAGTAACCTTATATCATGGTTGACTCTGTTTTCAGCCAGGGACTTCCTGGAGTCCTTTCACCCTGAACTATCAAAGAATGCTGTTGAATTCTCACCACAATACTTTCTGATTCCTCCCCATTCCGAGAATTGCCTAGAATTTCTATGGTTCAAAAATGCTTTTCTGCTTATCTGAATGCTGCATCATAAGATACATATTCCTTGTTCTTCTTCTACAATGTAAACTGTGCCAGAAAACATTATAGACAGGATCATCACTGAAATCTATAAATCTACAAATCTATACATTGCTATATTTTCTACATGGCAAACAGACAGGTATTTTCCTCCTCAGGGAACTATCCTCTATTCTATTCTTGCATTTACTTTTCCACACCCTTATATACCCTTTTACAATAGTTGCTTCAGGGAAATTCAGATTTTGAGAATGTTATAGCAAAAGGGGAGGAGAAATACACAAAGGTCTGTAAATTAAGAGTTGTTCCACGTTATGAATGTACCTTGAAACCTCTGCAACAGTGAAAATGTAACGATTGAAGGAAATAAAATAGGGGGAAGTCAAGGGCTGTGTGACGCATCTTCATCAGTCCACTGAAGAACTGTGTCCTGAAACATGCACATATGGAGGATAATAGTATTATGTTCAAAAGGCAACAAGAATTGGACAACCTGAGCACATTTAAGAGAATATCAGAGAATCTCTGTGTACAAAGAGGAGCTAAGCTGAACCCTGGGAGACAGATGGCAAAATGCAAAGTTTGGATGTAAAAGAGCTACTTAAGACACATTATTTTACGTTGACTTTAAAGTCATTATTTCAGTTGCTGTGCTGAAATTCTACTTGTTTCAGATTATGATGTGTAAAAAGAGGAAAAGAAGTGTGAAACCACTGGTAAAGTGGTTGAAGCAAAAGACACAATTCTGGTGCAGCCTCACCTCAAGTGCTGTGTGAGTTCTGGGAACCACAACAAAAGAAATATATGAAGGTATTCGAGAGTGTCCAGAGAAGAGCCATGATGATGGTGAATGGCCTAGAGGGCAAGCTGTGCAAGGAGTGGCTGAGGTCACTTGATTTCCTCATCTTGGAGAAGAGCTTGAGGGGAGGCCTGATTGTCTACAGGTTCCTCAGGAGGGGGAGTGAAGAGGCAGGCACTGATCTTTCTGGTGACCAATAACAGGATGCTAAGGAATGGCATGAAGCAGTATCAAGGGAGACATATTTTGGATATTAGAAAAATGTTCTTCACACAGAGGTGCTTGGGCACTGGAACAGGCTTACCAGGGAAAGTGGTCACAGCCCCAAGCCTGACAGAATTCAAGAAGCATTTGGACAATGCTCTCAGGCACATGGTGTCCAGTGTAGGGCCAGGCTGTCCTGTGTAGGGCCAGGGTTCGAACTCAATGATTCTATTGGGTCCCTTCCCACTCAGAATATTCTGCAAAATACAATTTAATAGCACATTCAGGGTGCCTTAATCTGTGGACTACCTCAGAAACATTTCTGTCTTTGAGACTATCAAACTATGGATTCATACTATACCCTTCTGATCTCCCTGCTATGTACCTGTTCTCAGTTTCCTGTGCCTTTGGTGTAGAAGTTCAGATTTGGATCATTTTAATGGGCTTGTCCTGAACTTTATCCTGAAAGATAACCTAATACCTGTTGAAAGAATTATGTACTGGTTGCTACAGATGGGAAAAGGATTTTCTAAAAATAATTATGTCCTTAAGTTTTCTTACACCTTTCATCTTTTTTTTTTTTTTATAATGTACTAAAAGGTGTGAACATGGAAGAAATTTTTATTCATTATAAATCCAGTACTGGATAGATGCACAAACAGTATAGACCCTCTAAAAAAAATGTTTCAAAGAATCATATAAACCATAGGTTAAGTAGTTCTTAGCTCTAAGTGGTTTTGTGTTTAAGTTTTCTGTATATTGAATGAAGCATTGAACAAACTCTGAAAGTTCTTTCTCATTTCTTACTACCATGCATGTATGGAAATCAGTCAAGCAGGAAAATAAAGAGATGATGAGAAACTAAGCATCTATTTGCATTCCCAAGGGGCTCTGTACATTCTGATTTTTCCACTGTAACTTTAGTAGTTAAAGGGAGGATTTCACTTGAAACCCCGGATGAAGGATTATTGATCCCAAAGAAAAGAAAAATCAGAAAGAAGCAAAATTACTTTCTTACCCAAAGGTTCAAAAATTGTAAAACTAATTTTTTTTTGCTAAAATTCTGCATCCAAACCAAACCAAACCATAAAGAAAACACACATGGAAAACTAAAATAAAACCAAAAAAATAGGAATTAAATGAGATATGCAGGAAGTTGTCTTGTATAAGATAGATCAGGGGTTTTTTGACCAGATGGATAAACTGACAGATACTTGCAAATTTCCATGTTCATAGTCACAACAAGAGCTTGGTTTTCTGAAGGAGTAAAAAACTTGGAGATTTTTCAGGATTGTGGAGTAACTTATTTCTATTTAACAGCTTAAAAAGTTATTTAAAAAGAATAAAAAAGGTGATGATTTATGGGTTTTTTAAGTTATTTAAGTACACTTAAATTTGGAGACAGTTACTGCATCAACTAATCAAAAGTGTGGAGACAGCATCTGAACTTGAATGAATTCAATTACACACCTTAAATGGATTCCTAAATACCTTATGTATTTCTTCCAGTATGTTTTATTTGTTGGGATGTTTCTACATGCTGAGGTAAAAGCTTCTCTTTAATATCCTGCTTTTATAGAAACCATTTGTTAACCGCTTGATGTAATAGAAATGAATATCATTGAAGACTATGCTGAAGTTTACTGGCATAATTTCTGAGCAAGAGTAGAGAAGTGAGCAGAACTTTTATGTTTGTTCGGATCTGATGTCAGTAATGTGGAGGTGAGCAAACCAAATTTTTATATTACAGCATAATTTCAAGATAAGAACACCTAAGATGGCATTAAACTCTTTCAGTTACATAAGAGATGCACTAAATATTGTAATATGTTTCTAGCACAGGGGAAAACACTTTTATTCTTTCACAAGCTACACTTCCCCTGTTATTTGGCCCAAATCTCACCCTCGTCTGGCTTTTAAAACTATGTGAACTTCTCAGTTTTCAAAGGCCTTTTTTTCATCCTTGTTTCTTCAACTAATGAAAAAAGCGGAGGGTGACATATTTCTATTCTGTAGAGCTGTACAGGAGCTATTTACAACATGTATTTGTCACAGAGTTTCACTAATTGAAACATAACGTGCAGATTATGCACATCAAAAACACCTTTCCAGTGACTAAATTAATCCATGTTATTCAGAGTACAAGCATTATGCTAGTGGTTCCTTTAAGATATTTGGCTTTCTAGATTAGTTAAACATCAAATATCCCTACTATCACACAAAGTGTTTTCATAATAAACAAAGTACATCAGTCAGATTTTATGTCTTCTGCCTGTTATGGAAACTTTCTGTAAAGACTTTGGTGATACCTCATGGAAAACTTTGAAGGTTATTTTTTTTTTCCCAAGTAATTCTGCGAATATTATCAAGTATTTGCTTTTCCTTTCTCATTGTAAGAAGCATTACCTAGGACAACATATGATGCATATGATGCATATGATGAGTTTTCTGTTAAGGTAATATTATTTGTTCATGATACATATTCTAAGTCATGATATACACTACTATTTAATTCCTTCTATTATTTCAGGCAAGGAAGGGGGCATTAATGTCAGGAATTTCCATTTAGGTCATTGTAGTTGAGAATGTCTTTGTCAGTCTTAAAATAATGTATCAAGCCTGGAGCATCCCTAGAGGAAGAATGCAACAATCTTTTCTTATTCTACCCTCCCCTGAGCCACCACCTTATCATAACCCCAGGTTATGAAATAAAATAATTTTATCATTCTACCATATAGGCAACCCAGTAGCACAATCCCTATATTGTGGGTTAAACATCAGATATGGAACAATTCCAGTTTATGCTTGACCCTTTTACTCTCTGTAGTGTGCACTGTTTTCATATCTTTCTGTTAATTATATTTTCCTTAGATGACAGCTGACTGGTGAAAAGAAAGGGTGAAGGCTTGTGGGAGTAGGAGTGGGTTGTTTAAATGTGATTGGAAGTAACTTAACTGCATAAAATTATGTGTCAATGTTGGGTCAATTTACCACCCATATACTTTTTGCATGTAACTGAAAAAGAAGAGAGACTGGAGGGTGTGAGGAAGACTATAAAATTAAATATTATAAAGATATTAATAAAGAAAGAATTTAAAATAAAAGGATTTTTTTCTTTTTAATCTGAGGAGGGGAATGTTCCATGGAATCAAAATTCTTTATGTTGTCTATTTCTTTATCTCTGAGCATACTTTAATGGATTTTCTTAGTGAAATGTGGGTGGCACTGCAGTTTACAGATATGGTATGAATGCTCTTTATTTTCTTATGTGGATTTGTTCAGATATCAGAATAGTGGGTTCCGTGAAAGACCTTATGGAAAATCTAGATATAATAATATAATAAAGTTTTTTAAATGTAAATCAACTATGCATATTTATTTTATTTTCTTCTACCCCTCCACTGTGCCCATTCCCAGTCAATAAAACAAAGGAAGGAAAGCAGAAAGATGTTGACAGTGGCTTCACAATGACGGACGGTTTTGCACTTAAAACACAAATGCACTCGTTATGTTTGTAATACATCATATACTCTCTCAAATTATACTGTTTAAAACTAGTCTTTGCTGTTAGAGATTTTGAGTACAGATAGCATTTTCTAAGAATTTAAATTATTTTTTTTTTATTTATGAGTTAATTTGAAAATTGGTTTTAAAAGAAAATCACTTTCTTAACAGAATATGTCACAAATCTTTTAAATAACAAAATAGTTCTTCAGACCTGCTACTTAACAAAATCTCATTAAATGTTGTTAAACAAGTATTACCTATAATCTGAATACTCATTTTAGGATTTTTTTTTAATTATTTTTCTAGTATTATATAAAAATGACAATATAGTTTCAGTGACTTGAAAGACTGACTACCTTTTTCCTCAAAATGTCACCTAACTTAACCGTTAAACACAAGATCAGTACTACTTTCGAGGAGATGTGTAGGCCACATTTTATTTACTTTGAAAATATTTCTGTTTGTTCTCTTTCCTTCTTTGAGATACATTCCCCAGTTTTACTTTTTATACAAGGAAAGAGAAGTCTAGTTAGTATGTCTTTTTTCTGTACTTAAGGCAGGAAAGCAAGTGTTGTATATCCCCAAATTTTAATTTAATTCCCTTAGATGCTCATTAGCCTGGACCTGGAAGGCTAGAACATTTATCCTGTTGATTTCAAAGGTTACAGAATTTCAAGTTCTTTCTGTTCTTTCATAAGTAGGTGAAAATGAGAATACTCTATTCCAGTCAGTAGATCAAAGATAGCTGATTAGGTTTCACAGAGCAACAAAACTACCAATGCCAGTTTGTGAGCTCAATTCAAATTTCCTTTGACAAAAGCATCAAGGCCAGCTGAGTAGAATAGAAGTGAGAAGAATGTAGTTATCATTCATATTACCTATTTGTTATTCTTATCTGTTATCTGCCACAGATTGCTAATAGCAGGGACTTGACAAAAAAAAACCCGAACGCACAGTAGAAGTAAAACCCTTTAATATTTTGGTAGAAAAGTTCACCAGACTAATTGGTTTCTTAATTCAGGTTTTACTGTGTATTGTGATGAAAGACATAAGTGTTTTCTTGTGAGTTTTAAGAATACTGAAAACATTAGATCTTTCATCTGGGGAAATAAATTTATCAATGGCCATGTTCCCTTGCTTAGAATCATGCATTTCTTCAATTTGATTGCAATTTTGGTTACGTTCCCTCCCTTCAGCTCTGTGTTGAGAGCCATTTTGGAGTAACTTGCCAGAATCAATAAAGATACCTGATATCTTTCACATTTTTGACCACAGGTATACTCTTCAGGTCTTTGGAATACTGAGAAGTTAGTATATTTGAAAAAAATGCTATTTGGAAATCTTGTGGGGTGAAATTATCACTTATCATTATTTTTTGACATGTCTTTTCAACACTGTTATCATCCATGATGCTGCTGATGCTACTCATTTTCAAGTCAAAAGAATTAATTAAACTTACATTACACTTAGTAAAAAGGCTTAATATCATAACATGATATTTCATTAATAATCTCTTAATTATATCCCAAACAGCCTCAGAATAATTAATTTCTTTCCTTACTGTTTATCTACAAATTAATCTTACAACTTGAATTAGTAAATTTATTCATAAACAGAGTTTTATGAAGTGTTCCAATAAGTCAAAAAATTATGAGTTGTACATTTCTTTCTTTAATTTGACAAAATTGAAGTTCTAATTTATTGATAATTTTAAGTGTTCACTTTTATCATAGCTTTGAATTAGTTTTCTACATCTATCTGATGTAGAGTTGATTTGCATTAGGCTGGGAATCATGTACATTAGTTCTGTCTCAGCCAATCTGGTTAATATTGATAGTTATAAGGACTAAGGAGCTTTCCTTGGTAAAAGGGTTGGTTGAATTAAAGACAAAGGAATCTGCCAGCAATGAGAAACTTGGTTAAAATACTGACATTTGAGTAACACTTAACAGACACTATCAAGTCTAGTCTTCATCAAGAAACCAGGGAAAGTCATGGTCACCCTAAACTGTAAATATGTACAGTACATGGATGCATAAGATGTACATGAATATTTTTTTCATTTCTAGCATAATGGCCCTATAAAATTATGAAAAAGACCCAAGCAAACTACAGAACAGGTAAAGGAGCTGGAAATAATGCACAGAATTTTGAAAATCCAAAACTAATAAACCAATCCAACCTGTGTGTATGCTTAGGTATGTTTTCAAGTGAGACTCATGTCTTAGCATATTCAGTTTCCAAATAGAGTGAGAACGCAGTAATGTGACTGTATTTTCATTGTCAGTTTTGCCTTTCTCCTCCTCCTCCTTCTGTTGTTTTTTTCACTGTATTCACAAACACAGGAAAGCTCTGAGCTTAGAAAATAAGGTTTTTGATGTCCAGCAGAAATAGTTCCATCCAGCTCAGTTATGACATTTTGTCTTGCCATACTTATTAAATTTTCTCAGCAGGTTTCTGTGTTCTGAATGCTCAGCAGCAGCCAGCTCTTCACTTCCATAAAACAACATCTAAGTTCCATAAAGGATCCATTATCTGTAGAATCCTAAATACAGCCTTACACAGAAGAAGCACACAGAGGAAGCACTCTCATCAGGCACCATCTGATAAGGACATCATAGAAACATCATCTGTTCCTCTGGCGGGGGTGGTTAGTATCTTTAGCCTAGTCATGTAGAACTGTGATAATTGAGGTGTCTCAGCTTGGTCACAGTTGGTGCCATTCTTATGCAGTTTTCTAGCCAGTGGGACTAATACAGCTGTGTTGCACTAAAAGTCAGATTGGACCAGAATGCACAGAAGTATCACTCAGGAAAGGATTTTGATGCTTTGCTCATCTAGCCATTTCTTCTTGCTTGCTAAAAACTGTTGCTAGAGATTTCTTTCGCCTTTTTTCTAACCTTTTTCTACTTTTGTTTGTTAAGATTATTTTACTTTTTTTTTTTTTGGCTAAGGTCTGTTTTTTCACAGAAGTAAAAAGTCTTCATGGAAAATATGAGTTATGATAAAACTTTCTGGGCTTTAGGGTGAAATTATTAATTATAAAGGCCACTACAAAGAATAGACCACAGGCTTAGTGGTTCAGCTAATCATCTCAGGAGTGAGCAAAATTTTAATGTCTACACTAAGTTATTCAAAGCAAGAATGAAGTTTGGCTCTTCCTAAAGCCAAGAAAATACCCTCATGCCTCAGTGTCATTGAAGGGATTATTTGCTAAGTGATAAATTTCATTTTTTGCTGGTGGAAAATGAAAATAAATTTCAACCTTTTGATATTTCAAATGTGAAACCGAATTCTTGTTCACCAGATGGTGTTTATATTTCTGATAAAATTTACTTATTTACTTCCCACAGCCCCAGCTTACAGTGATCTCCTGCATTCTGATGGCTCATATACTTAGCTGTTTATTTTTACCTTAAAATAAATCAAATAGTGTTGTTCTGTGTTTGAAATCTAGTGCAGCTCATAGCTTTTTGTGATGTAAATCTTCACAAATACTCCTTTTCTATGAATCCAGATAAAAAGTGATATTCATAACATTCTCCTTGTACAATTTAAAAAGACAAATACAAGAATACTTGACATAAGCAAATTAAATATCAGATTCTGTTGAAACACATCTAAGGCATAATTCCTACTGTTCAGCTGACAGCTATATTTCATCCTCTGGTTCCCCAAATAAAGGCAAATTGCACAAATGGGATGAGCAGCAGGCAAAGAGAGTTTATATCATTAAACAAACAAGTTACCATTTGGAATGACCTAAAGTATCCCCAATAGTCACTAGCTGCTACTCCACAGGACGCCCATATTTTCTGTGTTGTATCTGCCATCTTCTTATATCTTGGACATCTCTTGGATATTCATGTGATCTTTATCAGTTTCATTCTGAAAATGTTACTATGACGTAAATTTATTGTAAGTTGAGGATGTTTATTGCATATTTCGATTATTTATTTTTTTAATTAACATTAATAATTCTACTGGTAATTATATGTTCTTATAACCACAATAGCATATGCCTCAAAACTACCTTTGATATTTACATGTAGGCATAGAAAATTGGCAATTTAAGTCATAATCATTAGTTAGTATTTGACAGTTATGTAAACTTCCATGATATCATATTTAAGTAACAGTAGCAATTTTCATGGCATCTGAGCACTCAGGAAGACTGCCAATCTTCAAATGAGTTCCAAATGCCAAAAAGAAAGTGCAATTTATAGTTGCTGAAACATAAAGCATCTGTCATGTTCTATATTCTTTTTCTATATTCTTTTTTGCTATTAATTCTTTCTTTATGGCAGATGAAAAAGCAAGGGGTTTTAAACATTATTCTTACCAAGCTTTGAGGCAAAATGTCTCAGTTCAGAAAACTGTACTTATGATTAATTTTGCTTTGTCTTTCTCTTGCTTTACAAAGAAGGCTCCACAGAATTTCTTTTTGAGCTATCTTTTAAGTCTTAGAATATGAGTTTCCGGTGTTGCCTGGGAAACAGCTTTAGGTAAACCAAAAAAATCCCACATTTAGTTTAGTATAAAAATGTTGACTTGGAGAAATATACTTTTATAAGTTTAAAGTATGTTGACACCTATTATACTTGTGCAACTGATAAGATTTCTACAAACATGGACATCTTTATATTGTGAAGCTTTCTGATGGGCCCTTTGCCATAAAAACATGAAATAACATTATGGGCTCACTGGACAGTTGCCATGGAATTTTCCACCAGGCAGTTTGTGAACTGATTATGAATTCTTTGTAAGCTACAGAGAAGTTCAAAGGGATCATTAATTACAGTAAAATCAGGCTGAAAGTTGCAAGTATCTGCTTTTAAAAAAGCATCAAGATCAAATGAATCATGGACTTATCAGTTAACACAGCTGCAGACAGAGCACTATGAAACTCCTAGGTGCCATAAGAATTTCTTCGGAACACATCTTAGATGTTTCTCTCAGGACACACTTTACTTGCGTGACTGTTAGCATCTTGTGTCTTTTAAAATGCTTTAGAGCATACCTTTCCTAAGCTCCCTGACCATTTTTCAGCCTGTTTAGACTTCCTTAGTACTCTCAGCCACTTTAAATAACATCACACAAGGAAACTTAGACAACTGAATAGATCCCAAAGTATTAAAAGGAATTTGAAGACATTAGGCTTCATTTCAGATATCTGGTAATTTCATTTGCTGGCATGCAGGAGTCATGTCATTTTAGGTCACCCATGGGACTTAGTTTCATCTGTAGCTGCATTTTAGAGTCACAGAAAGGCTTGGGTTGGAATCCATACTAAAGACCATCTAGTTCCAAGTTCCCTGTCATGGGCAGGGACACACTCCACAAACTAGACCAGTTTGCTCAGAGTCCCTCCCATCTGACCTTCCACATTTCTAGGGATGACACATCCACGGTTTCTTCAGGCAATCTGTTCTAATGTCTCTCTTCTTTTCAGTAGCTTTTGTGGATATCTTGGATTATCATAATGGCCCTCAACCTTCAGTCTTTCAAATAAAAGATGTTCATGGCTGATGCCAGTAGGGGATTATAGCCAGTGAAATGTGACTAATTCCACTTACCCAGTGGCAACATATACATGAGTATAATTCTAAAATTATACTCATCATCCTCACTGTTCCCTGCTGAGTGCATTATGATGTGAGAATGTCTGAAGGCACTGTTGAATGGATGTGTGAGGATAGATGCAAGTTTCTCTGGACTCTGATGTGTCTCCATGCTGGGCTCATGGAACTGAAGGCCTTCTAAAGTGAATCTGGTTCGCAACCACCTTGCTGGGAGCGTATGTTGAGTGAATCTGAAACTTTCTATTTATACATGTGTGTAACTACACCTTCATTTTTATAAAGAGAAGAGTTCTGATTGTGGTGAAATTTATGAAAAAAAAAAAACAACAACCTGAAAAAAATGTGAAGTAAGGGGACACCTACATTGGTTGTAGAGAATGAGTTCATAAAATTTCTTTGAGCGTGTGTTTTTTATTGCTGTTGACACCCTTGAAATATTTGGGATGAAATACATACTTCCTATATGAAAAGTTATTAGTTTAATATTATTAATATGCACATCACATAAAATGATTTCTCTCACCTGTTTCAGGATGCATGCATGATACCATACAGTAAAAATTCTTTTCAAGAAAATCTCAAAATACTACAGAAGTATTTAAAGGCTGTGCTTGTTGTTCAGAAACTTACTTGTGACAAAATATAGGAATTTTTTTCCAATTTTTTAAAATATATGTTCACCTATGAGTTTCAATATGCCCATTTTTTACTATCCTTACAATGCTATCTGTGTGGGACTGCGTGTGTTGGTGTGCAAGAGAGGACGTAGAGCAAATGAATACAAAAACTCTTGAAACGTTTCACTATTGCAAAAAGTAGCAAAATAATACATTTTCTGATGACCAAACTGGCTACTGGATAACATCTTGGTACTCACTAGGCTTGCATAAATCCTTTCAAATGCTGTCACAATGATTTATTACGTTCTGGCTGTTCAGTATACTAAGATCATATATAGTAAAGTCCAGAACTAGTCATCTTATATGATATTAATTATGCCCATAAAATTTCTAATGGGACAGTCAACCCTGATTAAGTACTTTCTGCACTATTAGCTATAATAAATCTAATATAAAGTTGACTTTAAATATTATTTATATGTACACAATTAGCGGCGGATTTTCCATCTCCTTCAAAATTTTGTTAATTTTTTTATTGGTTGGCAAATTAGCATCATACACTTTATGATGAATGTGAAAGATATCCAGAAATTCGGCAAACTCACTTTTATTGTAGTTGCCAAGATGTTGTCTTGATATACTCACATTGTTACAGAATATTAATCACACAGCTTTGTGAGGAAACAGGTCACAAATAGGTTTATTTTAGAGCAAGAAAAAGATTTCCATTCCACTGCTAAGAAGAGATTGAATCTTTCATCAATATTTTATTTGATCAACTAATGTACAAATAGTACCAATATTGTTAGAGGAGGAAACCTGGAAGAATCTTTGGTTGTGTTGCAGTTGTACTGCAATGAAAATGCAACATCTAGAATTTGGTGCTCTTGACAAAGTAGTAACAGACAGAGAATTTCTTATAGGAACTTGCAGTCTAGATTGCTCTATAGCCCTCTTTTAGGCAAAACCAGACCAAGTTAAGCACTTATTTTGCCATACAGACCAAAGTATATAGTATATATATGAGTATATATATACTAATATATATGTCAAAGGATATAGACACTAAAATAAAAATAAAAAATAAAAAAAAAAAATTGTTATGATTACCCTGGACTTTCCTTCTAAATAAAAGCATATATTTCTGGATTTTTTTGATATGTGATTCACATTTGGGATATATATATATAATTATGTTCTAATAGGCTAAATAATGTGATTTCATACATACATGTTTGTTGCCCAAAATTAGATGAGATCAGTTGAAAACAACAAGTAAAACTGAAGGTATGAATCATCAACTGTAGACACTGCATCTGTACAACTAGAATTTAGAATCTAGTATTTATCTGTATTGGTTATTTTTTAAAAGACTTCCTTTTATGAGAACTCTTCTTTGCCTTGGGTTGCAGTAATTTGCTTTGCCTTTTGCTTACATTAAGTAAGTTTGACAACTCAGAATGTTTTATCTTTGTAAGGCACAACATACACTACAGTTTTCTATAAAAGATTGCTATAACAATGATACAGCTATATTTTCTACTAGTGCTAATATTTACCAAGGGGGAAAATCATTCCCTTTTCCTTAGGCTGTCTGAATGATAGGTTTTAGTATAAAGCACTACAGGATGAGTGTATAGGTAAATATAAGGATTTATTAATGAATAATTCAGTTATTTTAATTTTACTGAGAATAAGTCAAAGACAGTAATACATTTATTTTCATTCTCTAGCCCTAGTGTGCAAGTAGGCTCAGCACTCTTAGGAAATTAGGTAGTTTATCCTCAGTATAACACTAAACCTTCAGGAAGAACTATCGTCCTTGGGTGTCCCTCCAGTCTTGAAAGTGCATAGCTGTGAATGCAGATGAACAGACTGAATGTGTACAAGGGCACAAAGACTTGTTACAAAGAGCGACATAAAAAGAAATTGGTGTCAGAAACATGACAGTCCTTGAGGACAGTGGAGAGACCATAGCAGGAATAGTATTGTACTTAACATTATTTGTTTCATGTGCCTTTGGCAGAATAATTTTGCTGCTGATCTGTTCAGTGAGAGAGACAATCCAGTCTTCTTAAGTCCTCTCACTTTTACTCTAAGATTTAGCAACTGGTAAAAAATGTTTCCATATTGAAATTACCAAATATAAGTAATACAGTACAGTCATAATTATATTTTTAAAAAAGTTAAAATTAATAAGCTGCATGATTTCACAGAAGAACACTTTCAACTTTTACTATTTATTTTTTGTCTTCTTTTTAGCTATCTAGATTTTTAAACTATGATTTGGAAGTAGTCTATAATATAACCCGATTATTTTGGCCTGAGAAACTAGTCAAAAGTTCAGGCTTCAGTTTTTTTCTGTTTCCAGTAGAAGAAATAACTTGAATTTATGAGTTTCTGATGCAATTAGTATTTTTATAAAAGAGATACAAAGGGTTTTATTTTTTTTTTATTCATGATCCCAGGATGGCTCAAAAAATGGATGGACATCACTCCTATTTCCTGTGTCTTTTCTGCTGACAGGTATATCATTCTGCAAAAGCCTTCCCCCTGCTCTGAATTCTGCTGCTACTACCCGGCTTCTACACTTATCCATTATTATTTCTCTGCTGACACTTCAACTCATGGAACTACAGGTAAACTTTAAAATTCTGCCTGCTGTTCTCACTCCATTTAGATCATTCTTGAGCAGATATCATCTACCGTTCTTGAGAATAGATTTTTGCCTAATAAGGATATTTGGGGTTCAGAAAACTTTTTTTTTTCAAGAGTATTAAATGAAGAACATTGATTATGGCCACTAGTTTCAATGTTATTTTCTTTATCACAAAGAAAGCTTTCTTTACATTTCCATGGCTGAGTTACCAGCTGCAGCTGGTCTTACTAGTATGTAACTGGGACAAGTAATCAAGGCGGCTGCATAAAGCAGTCTCAAATCATTAGCTTGATCATTATCAAACTTCTGGGAAGAAATGGCCTGTTTCACTTAGCAGTTATTCATAAAATAACTTGGCACAGTTCCTACTAGAATGTCTTTCAGGTACTGTTAGTAGCACAAACGTGTAGATGTGGCTGCTCACTATAAGGAGCAAACAGAAGACCCAAATTTCATTTTGTGGTCTGGAGTCATGTGGTAAAAAATTATCTGGCTTTGTTTTATTAGGACACAAAGGTGTGAATCCATAGTTATTATACATAACTCATTTAGGACTAGAAGTGGCAGCCGACATCTGCAAGATACAGTGCTGTTCATATCTTTTTCTTCATTGATTTAGCCATAGAAAGTGAAGCATCCCCTCTTTCTATTCACTTTTTGCCTTTTCCAACCCACATGCAGATGAATGTGATAGAAAGACCTAATAGTATCTGTATTAAGACTTGTGCTCTATGTAGGAAGCTGACTAAAGTGAGAGTCCAGTGGATATGTCTGAAATGTCTTCTCAACTGAATCCATACTCAAATTCAGTCCTTGTAGGACTGTGGGACAATCCAGTACAAGTACTTTATATATATTATCCTCTTTATTATAGTCCCTGTTACAATCCTGTGTGCACTGTGAACACTGAGATTAGCTAATCAGTCACCACATATTTTGATGGGTCTGGAGTGATCAATCTCAAATTCACTAGCTAGCTGCCTGTGAGATCTTTCCTGTAAGGTTTAATTATCATGCCTCTACACATAAGATAACATTTTAGTCAGGCTCAGACTGCAAAAACAATGTAAAATTGTAAATACTGCCTGCTTAGCTACAAACACACTTTAAAGGCAATAGGGATATCAATTTCTAGTTTGGACCTTTTCTTAAGTTCATAATTTCTTTGTGCAGGACTGATGTAACTAGTGATTAATTTCACCCTAGTCTACCTTCATGACATATGGCTCCATTACTTACTTCCCACCCTTTATTTTGTACTTGGTGGCATCAATCACCTTATACTTAATTGAAAAGTCATTGTGGCATATCTTGTGAAGGAGTTGGTGGAAGTTTGTAATAGGTAAGGGAACTCCTGTAATGAGAAATTAGACACCTTGCTCATATTTAGACATTTCAGACAGCTAGTGCTGAGTTCAGCTGATCAAAATAGGCATCTATTGCCATTCAAGGTGTTATTAATGTCGTTCTTCTTTTCCTCAGACAAAGAAAACAGATTTTCAGATGGTGATGTTTAGTGTCTATCAGCTCCATGAAGATGTCTCAGACATCTTCAAGCACTGTCAATGTATAGAGAAATAAATAGAATTCCTTAATTTAGATAAAGTGAATGTTACTCAGTATCATTTCCAACTGTCTTTTGATTTAGCTTGTTTTGGTTTTAAATGAATGATTGCCCCAAGACTTGTTTTCATCATTATTATTGCTTATTTGTGGATAGTGCCATTGATGCCTGCATATTTTCTTAAGTTAAATAAACAGCAGGATTTTTTTTTTTAATTAGTAAATAAGCTGGCATTTGTGAAAGTATGGAAATGTACCAAAGTCCTAATTAATGGATTACTAGATAAATGTATTAAATACATTTCCAACAAATTGCTTTAGCTTCTCAATAAACTTTAAAGGAACTTATGCTGACTTCAAAGTTTTTTCATAAAAAGGATCATCAAGTGAAGGAACATCAAGGTATACATGAACTAGATGTTTGTAGCTAACACAAATGTATCACCTACCAGGAGCCTAAATTCTGAACCTTAATACTAAATGTATTTCCCTTTTTTGGTGCATGCAAATAGAGAGTGGTGACTTTTCAACTATGTCAGATGAAGGGGAAAAAAATCAAAAAGGGTAGAGGTACAAAGCTATCATTTTTTCCTGGATTAGTTGCATTCCCTAGTGATTCTACTGAGTGATGGAGGTTTCATGTAAAGATCAATGACACTGAAAACTGGTTTATAACTCAGTGTGACAGCTAGTATAGTCTCAGAATTGCTTTGCTGTAATCCGCCCTGTCTTTCTCAGTTAGCAAACATTATCCCAATTACAGTTATGCCAAATATAGGCAGAACAGATGCTTCTTACAAGCAACAACTAATTTCTAACTGCAAATTTATAAATATAAAAACATTGATTGCCAATTCAAAGTGTATTACATCAATGGCTAGAAAAGAAAAGACGAAAATGTTGTTATACTGTGATGTGGCCTCATCAAAGCCAAAATCTTTATTGATGTTTCTGTGGAAATGGGATTGCAGTGACAGGGCTGGGTAAAGATTAAACTAAAAGGTGGAGAAAATCCTGACAGAATCCATTCAGATAGGATTTCAGTTCCTGTTCTTTCTGGTAGAGAAAGGTACATTAACTAGAACAGTTACAGTAGATGTGGAGTTATAAAATAAATTAATACCCCCTGAATAGAATATACCTATAATTTCCACATAAGTTAATCATAAACAACTCCACAAAATTTGGTCAAGTTAGATATGTGGAAAAGAAAAAAAGTGAACTCTCACATTTTTGCTCCTATGAATGCTGTTCTTTGGGTACTAACCATAGTGCATTAACATATACTTTCAGAGAGACCAAAAGTATCTCCAGTGAAACTGTACCAGGTCTAGAGCCCATTATCATCATACTAAATGTATTTAACAGTGGGTGCCCAGGAAGCAGAACATGACAATCTATATCAGCTCTTGGAATGGTTTATTAAATAAATTAATTTATTTGTCTGTGTGATGTCAGTATGGCCACAAAAAAGGTCTAGATATATGTTGCGCAAGATTCCTGTTCAGAATTAGAAAATTATATGTTCCCTTGATAGTTGAAGCAATCAGAAAAAGACTATAAAACTCTAAAGATTTAAGCAGAAAAAGAGGGGAAATGCTGATAAGTCAAAATTATTATAGATACTGATAATTATATTTTTATTTCTGTGGGAACTGACCATATGTTTCTTTGGTGTTCCAGTCTGTCTGACTAGTAAAGAAAACTGATTGTTATTTTTAATTCAAAAGCTTTATAAAATAAGTGAGCAGCATAGGATTTTTTACTATTCATCAACACAGGTTCCTCAGAAGCATGTAATGATCTCACCTTCAAGCTTTGGATGGGATACCTGAGTTTTTTCATATTAGAAAGGATTTTGAGGCTGTATCTCCCAAGGACTGCAAATATTATATTTAATAAGAATAATTGTATCTTTTTTTTCTCAGACCTCACTTCCACAGTTTTCAATGAAAGTAGCAATGCCTGCTAAATATCGTGCTGACCTGATTTTGTACTGTATTTCAGCTGTGCTGAAGAGTATCTCCAATTCCAACTGAGTCCTTGAGGAAAGCAGGACTATTCAGATTACTAATGGGGCTAAGTATCAAACAAGTACACAGTACTCAGCCATGCCAAAATGGCAACAGTCCTGGCTCTTCATGGCAGCAGCATGCCATGCATCTTGAGAAATTCCCCGGGGCAATCTCAGATGTCAGCAATCTCTTCTCAGGATGTTTTGAGGATTATAGACTTGAATTTTGGTACTTAAATTACTTCTGAGTGCCACATTTGATGCCCAGAAGCCTCACATCTACAAAACAAAACTTAGATTAGAATTTTTCTCTGCTTTCATGGTTCTTAACTTCAAGTTGATCTTTTATAAATTTTAATTGCAAGCACTTTGGAAGCATAGAATATTTAGAGACTATTGAGTAATTATTCTTTATATAGGGATATATATTTATATAAAGATAAATTTCTTTTTTTTTAATTTTTTTCGGGTTGTATTCCTGCTTAAGTAATTTAGACAAAGGGTAGTTTCAGGAGGAGAGTCGGTAATTGTATTAATCAGTAATTAATACAATTAATGAATTCAATTTCTTCTAAGTTTTACACACAATGGGAATAAGATTTTATCTTTTATTATGTTCTGGAAGACTGTTAACACTAAGAGCCTGAAAGTGCTTTAAGTGGCAGTGATGACTTACAGGCAGGACAGGTCACACTCAATTCAAAAAATTATATAGGACTCTGACCAAGACAAAAAACTGTTTTTTCCTATTTATGCAGATTTGTTCATAATGACTAAAGTTTTGAAAGATTTTCTGTTCAAGAAAATTAAGCTTTATCTTTTTTTTTCTGGTAGACTTTATAAGTTTCTTTTCGTCCAAAGTTATATTTGTGTTATGAGAGCTAGCTGTTTCACTAAACAATCCCCTCTTACCACCTGAGAAAAGCCAAGAGTATTATAAGTGCAGCATAACTAAAATAATTATAATTATAATTATAATTATAATTATTGGAGGCTGAAACATTAAATTTTGATTCCAGGCGAAGATTTTGGCTGCCTATTCCAAGAAAACGAAACTTACGTGGAAGTTTTACAAAATCTTGGCATTTACATGGAATAAGTGCAGTCAGCCTAGCAATTGTGGCACAATGGCATTTTCCTTTTATTCCTGTAAAGCAGATAATTATAAAAATTTAAAGAGGGAATTAACCAAAAGTGTAATTTGCCATTGCATAAACCTATCACATGCTTGAAACTTGAATGTTGTATGCAGATCTAGTGACTTCCTGTCTTTCTATTCCTCTCTCTACATATATGCTTATAAATAGATATAGACCTAAAATATACATAGAATATTGCATAATAAAATATATGCAACATATGTGATAGAATTACACAAGAGAGAGCTGAGGAAAGGACTGAAGCAGTTTCTGTAAAAAACAACGTGAGATCCCATGGACTTTTAAAGCTGCAAAAGATTTTGTTGGGAAAAAGGTGGAAGAGAAATGGGAAAATATATGATATGATGCATAATATAGAGAAGATAGATAAGGAATGGAAATTTACAACTTAAGATTTGTATGACATCGATTCAAGACAATGAAACTATAGATAAACTGCCACACAAAGTATATTAAAGTGGAAATCACATCACTACAACATGCTGTCGTGCAAAACCAAATATGCAGTCAGAAAAATAAGAATTATAAAGTCAAGACAAAGGCAATTAAACATGATGTTTGAATGTGATCTAAAGCTTAAAATTAAATAAAAAGGCAGCAAATTGTACAGACAAAAGTATTATTCTTTACTTGGCCTGCTGTTTTAAATATCTATCTAGTGCACACCATGAATTTACATGGTGGGTTGATCTAACTAGGTTTATATTATCTTTTATACAATACTACTACTACTACTACTAAAGTTGTTTTCCAGCTATAATTTCATTTTTCCTAATACTTTTTTACACTTTGTCCATCACTGTGGCGTTTGTGTTCCAAAATTGGCGTCTATCTTAATGCTTAGTATTGACAAAGAGATCAACCACTCACTTCTGGACCAATGTCCTGCTCCAGGGCTTGTTTTCCTCACAGTTCCTCCCATCATTGCAACAGTAGCAGATACCAGATTATCTCCTCCCTGCTGAAATGGTAGCAGCCTGAGAAAGAGCTGCTGCTCTGTTTAGGAGGTATAGATACAGCTGTAGGAGAGGACCAAGGGAAATATCTGCGGAGAAAGCTGTTGCTGGCAAGCAGGACACTTGTTCCTCAACAAGGATATAAGGCCAACAAACCTCCCCTGACCCTTTCCATCCCCCTCATTCCTTATTGACAATTTCAAAACCCTCCACTTGTGTTTGCAAACTCCTCTCTTTTTTGTGTTTGCAAACTCCTCTCTCTGTAATCAACACTGTCAATGACACAGTATTGAATTTTTCACCTCGAGGATGAAGATGAAGCGAGTCTGTGTCCATGAGGTAGGACAATTCAATTTTGCTTTCAAAATGCTGAAAGATGGAGAAGACACTTCCCTATCTGTGTCTATTTTCTTTTTTTTAAAATTTATCTTTTTTCCTTTTTTTTTTTTAATTTCCCCCCCTCCCCCTTGGATATTTTCGGCATGACCAGCTATGCATTGGGAATGTTATTAGCTATTCTCTTGGCTTAACCCTTTGAGTGACCATATGAATAGTTCTGCTTAAATTGAATTGAAAAATTTTAAATTCTGTTTAAATTAAAAATACGTACGGTTCTGTTTAAATAAAATGACACTGATTCATTAGAACACTTTCAGTGTTTTTTCAGTTCTGATTTCAATAGTGTAGCCCATGTAAAAAGAATTCTCTTAGACGGTGAAAACTAACTTTCTGAACTTTTCTTCTGCTTGAGCATGTGATGATTTGGAAAGTATTTTAGTTTTTGTACTGTCTCACCTCACATTATTTATATATTGCCTAGCACAAGAAATTACAGTTTTCAGGTAGGAATTCTGGCTTCTGTTGCAGTACACAAGCAATTATATCATTTAGAAGTGAAACTGTAAAAAATTGCTTTTAATGGTTCTTTCCTGAAAAAATTAGTAAGAGATCTTGGTGCTGATATTGCAAATTCCATCCATTTATTGTGATTTACCAAAAAATTACTTTATCCCTCACAACCTACAGAAATGCCATAATGCGAAAAAAGATGGCACTGAAAGTTACATTATGTTCAGAAAATGTATTCATCCACTATAATGTACATATTTTCCCAAAGAAATGTGGTGTCACCGCGGTGACCTGCTGATATAAATGAGGATTTCAAAATTCTGGAGGGATGAGCTGCTAAAAGAGTTTGTGAATAACAATTCTCACATCATCAATGAACATTCTCCAACGCTTTAGATAGAGATCTATTTGAAACTCCCTTCTGGGAATTCTGCTTTTCACAGCACAGAGAGATGGCACATTTCATTCTTACATTAAAAAGTCCCAGAGTTGTAGTAGTTGAAGTTCTGAAAGCATTTTCATGACAATTTTTTCGCCTCTTTTCAGGAGTGTATAGGAAAATTTAAAAACAAACAAACAAACAAACAAACAAGCAAGCAAACAATGGTGTTGGCAGAATGCAGTGTTTTGAACAGATCCTAGCAGTTGCCAAGGGGTAAAGTGGAGCAAAGATGGAGATAAAGACCTACTTAAATAGTTATCATATATAATAACCTTATGCTGCGTCTCTGGAAATTTCCTCCTTTCGCTTGGGCCATTTCAGGTCAGCTGTCCTGGCTATGCTCCCCCACAGCCTCTTGTGCCCCTGCTCACTGGCAGGAGCTAACTGGAGCTAACTGAAAAGCCCATGACTTAGGGTAAGCACTACTAAGCAGCAACCGAAGAAAAGTGTGTTATCCATGTTATTCTCCTACTAGCTAATGAAAAAACGAACTCTATCCCAGCTGAAACCAAGACATTATCCACCCTTTATTCCATGCCATAAAACACCATGTTCAGAATATAAACTGCAGGCACTTGGCTGGAAGGGGTTAATGGCTGCTTGGGGACATGCTGAGCATTGTGTAGCAGCTAGTGAGCAATTTTACTGTTCATCACTTGTTTCTCTTGGGCTTTATTCCTCTATCTCACTCCTTTTCAATGCAACTATTAATAATTAGTATTTACTGTTACTATGATTTTATTTTGTTTCCGTTATTAAACTGTTCTTATCTCAACACGAGGTTTACTTTTTATTTCCAGTTCTTCTCATCACTGGGGGCAGGAGGTTTGTAGTGGGTCTGGGGGATTGGTGTTGAGTAAGTGGCTGTATGGTACTTAGTTGCCCCCATGTCAACTGCTTTTTGTTGTCCTGGAAATTACATTCAGATCTCCAACTGATAGGATGTTTCCTGATAAATGGAGCTTGATGGATAAGCTTGGCAAGAGAACAGAAGAACCTCACACAAAGTAAGGATGGTTCAAAAACCTGTGACCTTGGTGACCCAACTCGTCTTTGCTATCAGTGGTGTGAAATTAGAATATTTTTCCTCACTACAGTACAAGGTCAATTATGTGTACCTGTTATTGATATAGATTCTTAAAACCAGAACAGAACAAGAAAACACACACTCTCCATCTTTAAAGTGTCCTGTCCTTTCTCTAAGGTTCGACTGTGCAAATTTTTTTTTTCTTTTTTTTTTTAATACCACTTAAGGGAAGCCTTTTGTAAGAGACAAAAACTTTAAATTGTTAACCTTCCATCTACTAAAAATGATTGTGGCTCACAGAGCAAGGTATTATTCTTACCAAATAATACTTATTTGGACAATGTGAGCTATCTTGTGCTATTTATCTATACTATTCAATGACACTGATAATGCAGACTTAAACCAAGGTAGAAACACAATTATTTACTGTTGTCTTTTGGATTACTTTCCCTCTGTAACACAGAAGATTAAACATAATCATTCCAGCTGGAAAGACTTTTGAGCTTAATCAAGGGCAAGCTCACAAAATAATCTTACCTGATATTTATATGGTTTATGATAAAAAACCCCCTAAAACCAAAATAGTAAAAACAGTTTAAAAGAATGTAATTGTACTTAGGGATGTTTTAGTTTTTTTTTTTGTAAGGAAACGTTTTCTCACATCAAAGTGCTATGTGGAATGAGTAGATAATTTTATCTAATCTAGAATGTATTTGAGGCATTATACAAGGGTTTGGTTTTCTTTTTTTTTTTTTTTTTTTGAATCAGTATAGTAAGAAAAATATCGTGTTTGCTTACCAGTTACATTAGTATAATAAACATGTAAAGATGGTCTAATGCTGGCTGCCAAAATATTAATCAATTTTTCAAAGCAGCTTTAAAAGATGAGACATTATGTTAGCAATTCTGAAAGTAATTTGAACTTATAAATAGATGTCTAATAAGAATTTAGATCAACATTTTATTTTCATGTCTGCAATAAACATTGTGACTGTTCATGCTAGTTTCCTTGTCACATCATCTTCCTTTCTATTCTTTGCCTCCTTTTTTTTTTCAGAGAGTTTTTATTTGAATGCCCATTTTAAAATTTATTTTTGGTGACCAGAAAAATCTGTTTAAACAAACTCTAAAGGAAAAAAAAGCTTCATTTCAATTTTCTATTCTTTCCTGGGACTGCTAGAAATTATTGCTTAACAGAATGGGGTTTTGTGAGTTAGAACAACAAGTGGTGGGGTTTTTTTCACTTTTCTGTAATTGAACCTTTCAAAAACTGTTCATGGAGATTTCAGTAAAATTTCTCTGCTGCAAAGAGACTTTAACATATTTTCTATCTTTAGTCCATTAAGGGTTTTTAAAGATTCCATGTCTTATAGTACTAACCCTGATATATCCACTTATTGCTCAGCATGACAGCAGATTTATATTTTCTAGTTTTCTGACCTTATTGGTTGTTTTTGTAACATTTGTAATGGTGGAAGTCTTGTAGAAGTGAGTTTGCTATGGAAATAATTCAAATCTTGTCATAGTTTGTGCTCTGTGCCACAACCCTGGCTGCCCTGCAGAACTGGGAGCTGAAGGATAGCCAAGAATTCATTCTGCTTACATTCTATTTAGCTACAAAACATGAAGATCTGGCAGAATTTAGGATCTAGATTTATAAATCTGGAATTACACAGAGATTAGCAATTTTAATTTTTCTAAATAAAACAGACAAACCTTTTAATGATCCAGCTTTAACAGCTTCTGTCATGCAAGATGCAATGTACAGTTCATAATGACAGGAAATTTCATTTTATTAGGAAAATAATAATACTTTTCCCTTTTCAACCACCACACACACTTAGAGACTCTTAAGATAGAAAGAGAGGCAAAATATAATTCCCTAATTCCATACTGAATTCTTTTCACTTGGATGGCTGGATAGCTCAGAACAGCAGTTACCTTGAAAATAAATGACTGTGCTGAAAGGAGAATTAATTAATTCAGATAAACTAAATAAACTCTGTGAACTGACTAATGTAGCAGAAATTACTGGGTGCTGATACTGCTGTTTTAATTATTAAGTCCACATTAATTAATTTCAAAGCTACCTTTTTTGAAATCCACAGCTTGACCAACATTCAGAGTATAAAACATGCCAAGAGCCAAATTTTGCTTAGTAACACTTTTGCAAAGGCTGGAACTGAGTCTTCATACAACTAAATGTGACAAATTTTAAAAGAAAGTGACAGTTTCAATAAACAACACAGGATCCAAATAATTGTGCGTTACTTCCTTGACCACAAACTGAGAAACCAAATTTGATTGTGTCAACCTATTTCTTTCACAGAAGGAGCTGGACTTCTTGTTAATTGCCAATATGGTTCTGAATATAAAGGGAACTTAATGTCTCTTTGAGAGTTGCAGTAAAATCAGTGATCAAGTCTACCCATGCAGAGCTACTAGACACCGTGTGATTCACTGTGACATCACAACCTCACTGAACATAAGAATATGTCAATGGGTGAGAATGAGTTACATTACATTTATTAGTTAGTGCTGATGATTCTGTACCTAAGGACATAAATTTATTTATACCATACTTTGTTCCCTAACACATCACATGTAAAGGAGTATTTCAGATAGTACCATGAAGTACTTACTTCTGCTGGGGAATGTTCAGCAGGGATTTACCTATCTGCACATTACTCCTAAAAAGACAAAAAGGAACGTATATATTTAAGGCTGTCTTTTGTAGTGATTAGTTCCATAAATTGCTAAAAAAATATACAGCCAACAAATTTATATCTGCGGCATCACACAGCAGACAGCAGTAAATCAGTACAGTAGCTAAAAGATACATTCCCACAAGATTTTGTTCTCCAATCCCTCATCATTTGGTTTGATTCTTAAAATGAAAACACCTGTAGCAATGATTTCTCCTGACAAGCTGAAAGACACTGAACAGAGAACAGGTTTAATAAATTGCTTTAATTACAGTCTTTAGTATAACTTCATCGTGTATCAACACCTCTTATGAACATCTTAATCACTTGCTTTTTCTTGTTTTCACTCAAAGCAAATTTAAATTTTTTGGAGAACTCTACACACAACTTCAAGGATGAAGCATGAATGTCTTTGAGAAAACCACAGACAAAACAGCTTTAGGAAAAGCCCTTATGAACACTTCTTGTCATGTACTTGAATTAAAAACATTTAAGGACAGAAAAACTTGTACAAAAACTTTTGAAAGCAAGTTTTTCTGCACTAAATTTGCTTTACCAACATATTCCTTCTGAGACTGTCTGCTAGAAAAAAATTTGTCTAGAAGTCCCTGCTTAATTAAAGAAAAAAAGGAGTTTTTAATTTTATATACTTTTAAAATACTTAAAACTCTTTTTAAAAACACTTTTTACTCTTGAGATAGAAGCAAGAGATTGCTTACCAGTTACCATCATAGGCAAAACAGACTTGACTTGGGGAAAATAAATAATTTATTGCCAGTTGAAAAAGAGTATGATTATGAGAAACAATAAAAAAAAAAAATCAGCCCACAGACTCCAAAACATTTTATCCCATCCCCATTGTTTTTTCAGCCTCAACTTAATTCGTTTATTCCCAAATTTTCTGCCTTTCCCTCTCGAGCAGTGTAGGGCAGGTTGTAGTAACTCATAACAGTTTCTCTCTGATATGTCCTTCTCCTCACACTATTTCCACAGGGGTCTTTCCCAAGGCTGCAGTGTGAGTATCTGCTCCCCCATAGTCTCTTAGCAGGCTACAGGGGAATGGTTTGAGTTGGAAGGGACCTTAAAGATCATCTAATCCCAAAACCCCTGCTGTGGACATCTTTCACTGGCTCATGTTGCTGAAAGCCCCTCCAATCTGGCCTTGAACACTTCCAGGGATGAGGCATCCACAACTTCTCTGGGCAACCAGTTCCAGTGCCTCACTCCTTTCCTGAGGTTCTCACTGACCCACCTCTCAAACTGCTCAAGATCCTACTGGTTCCCATCTGTTCCTTCAAATATATGAACCCCACTCAAATTGTGTCACCCTCAAACCTGCTGCAGGTACACTCAATCCCACTATCTATGTAGTTAATAAAAAATATTCATCAGTTACAGTCCCAGTACGGACCCCTGAGGGACAACACTTGTTTCTGATTTTCATTTGGTCATAGAGCCATTGACCACAACTCTTTGGATGTGGCCATCCAGCCAATTCCTTGTCCATCAAATGGCTTGTCCTTTGAACCCACATCTCTCCAATATAGCCCCAAGGATGTAGTGTGGGACTTTGATGAGTGTTTTACAGAAGTCCAGGTAGATGACATTAATTGCCAGTCCCTTGTCCACCAATACAGTCACTCCACTGTAAAATTAGTCCACACAATTTGCTCTTTGTGAAGCCAAAATGGCTGTTTCTTGTCAGCTCTCCAGCATCCATATTACTTGACATACCTTCCAGCATAATGTCTGATCCTTCTTCATGTTCATAGGACTGTTTCTCCTTTTTTTTTTTTTCTTTTTTTTTTTATTACATCCTCATGATTTTCTTCAGTATATTCTGCCTCTTCCCAGCATTCCTGCCAATTTGTGCCAATTTGGCTGACTAACCATGTTCTGCAATAGGACAGTTGGAGCAGGCTGGAACCATTAACAAGACATTAAAAATAAACTGTATTAAACATGTTAATAACTATCATAGATATTATTTCTCTGCTTTTCCTACTTTAGCTTATATTTTTCTTTTTTTAATTTTTTGTGTTTTATGTAAGGAACATAAGGCGTGAAGTTTCTTCCTTCTTTGAATGAATACATCTGTGGTTTTGCTGTCTTCCAGAAAATGTAGTTGCTAGAAGAGTTTGCCCCAGTATACCTTGTAGTCATAGAAGTCTTTCAAACTATAAAAGGTTAAAATAACAAAATTTAGATTTTTAAACACACTTGCTCTTTTGAACAAGATTATATTGTAGTTGTACAAATAATTTATTTTGAAAAGTTGTCATCTATACAGCAAAAAAAGAAAGCAATATCATCACTAAAAAACCCTTCCTTTCAACTCTTTTAATTAAAGGAAAAGCAGGAAAATTCAGTTTCTATAATAAATAAAATAGATAAATTTTAAAAAATATGAAAATAAATTTTAAAATGCTAATTTTGATAGTTTTATAATATTTTTGCAAAATAAGCAAAAAAGTAAGTTATATTTATGCTGGTAGATACTTGTTTTGTGCATTTTGAAGAAATCAGATTTGTATAACTTCATACCAAGTTTTAGACATAGAAATCTTCTCTATTTTTCTAAAAGCAGCTCTGAAACTTAGGAATTGGGGTTTTAACAAATGTCCCCCATACAAGAAGTTTGGAGGCACATGAATGCAGAAAAAATATGAACCTGATCCTAATAAATGTTTTCTGGAAATCCTTAGTCTCATTTAGACGCAGCTATCATCTAAAATTTCAAGAGTGTGTTCTAACTTGCAGAGGTCTAGCTTAGAAAAAGGTGCCATAGGCAGTTTATTTCCTACTTGATTTTTTCCTGTCTCCCCTTTAGTACCATTCCAGTGTAAATGAGACAATTTTAATTTTTAAAATCATTTACCCTTCTTATAGGTTTTAATCTACACTTAACTATATGCAGAAATAGTTTGTTCTTTTAAAGACTGGATCATAGCAACTTGCAGTTTCCCAGACGGAAATTCTGCACAGCTGAGTTTCTGCTGTTTGCTTCCTGGTACAAGAAAAGGAATTTGTAGATCAAGCAAGCAGCAGAGGGATAACAATTGGAGTATATAATTATTTGGCCTGGACTCCTTTTAGATGGGAAGGCTGAACTCTATCTGTTTGGCTGGGAAGACAGAGGAATAGAGTAGCACATGGTAGATAAACCTTCCAAAGAGCCTTTAAAATAAATCTAGGCAAATATGTGAAATAACTTCATCAGTTAACAGGGTCTCTTTTTCTGTGAACTCCAAAATCTGGCAAGTCATCGTCGGTTTGCTTTTGAAGGTTGAGATTAATGCACAGCCTATCCAAACACTTCTGTACTAATAAACTACATTGATTTCAGTATGTTACCTGAGGACTCCATCTGGTGACTCTCCTTTACTTTGCCAGATTTGGAAAAGCTGCAGCCTTACTGTGATCTAATGCCAAAATATAAAATCCACCGTAGGAAAGTACTAACACATTGTGATTCTTGCTCTGTGGAAGTGAATAATTGAATTCTGTGACTTTTTGAAACTGCCCTCATAGGAGCATTACATTTTGTAAGCTGACATCTAACAATAAGGCTATGTGCCAAAATCAGTGTCTAGAGAGCTATGATTATTTTCATTAATTATTCAAGATTAAATGGACGTATGAAGGAAAATACAGAGGGCATCAAAACCGGAGTAATAAAGTATTATAAGAAAAAGTAGCCAGTCAGAATAATTAAAATACCAGTAAAATCTGAAATTAGAAAATAATAGAGGACAGTAAAATATTTCAGGAGGCAAATGGGAAGTATTATATGCTCTTAAGATATTGAAATTGCTTTCTGAAATGACATAGTCAAATCAGAAATTACTCATATTTTCCATATTATAGTTTTCATAGCAAAGAAAGACTAAGGATGAAGAGAAACAGAGGAAACTTTTGTTTATACCAGCAAACATGAAGATTAGAATTACAACCACATATAGTAAAATTTAGTTTAGAAAATCGATGCTGTAGACCAAAATTAATTTAATCACTGAAGAAAATTTTAAGATGACTAATGTTTTTACTGTGATAAAATCTAGGAAAAAAATCAGACTAAAGCAAGGAAAACTAGGAATAAGAAAAGTAGTTAAGCAGGAATAAAACCATAGTAAAAATGTTACTTGCTTCCCCATAATTTTTGGGTTTTGTCTTCCACCTTATTTGAAGTTTCACAAGTTAAATTCTTTTCTATGGAACTGTGGCAAATCAAAGGCCTTAGATCCACACATAATATGATGAAGTCTTCATCTCACATTTTCTTTACATATTCAAGTATTTAAGCCCTATGTTTTTGGCACTTTGGAAATGCTCTAACTGGAAAATAGGGTATTTGTGAATATGTATGAGGCTCCCTTACCCAAACTCATTTAAGCTAATTCAGGANAATGATTGCCTTGTATTGCTTGTAAGGATAAGTCTTTTTTGAGACACAGGTTCAGTTGCTGCAACCATAAGTCTGTTTTTAAATTGCCTATATGCTTGTATTTGTGAGGCTATCAAAGAGTTATAGGAAATTTATAATTTTATGACTACTATATTTTATGCCAATATGGAAACATCCCTAAGAGTCATTACTCTGAGTGGGAATTTCTGGAGTGTAGTGTGTTCTAGCTGTACTTCAGCATCCTTCAATTTGTCATCTGTCCTGTAGGACTTAAATTGGGTGTCAGTGAAATGATATAAAATTTCTTCCTTTACATTGCTGAATTATCCACATTCAGAACTGAGCAAAACTTTGAAACTAGTAATTCTTTCTGAAAATAATTTACTTGATTCAATTAAACACTTTCCTTGCAACTTTGTTGACTTAACAGAGACTTCACAAAAACAAAGCAGATGGGTAGGTTGGAAGGCTTGCGTGAGTGCTTGTTTTTCAGCCTGCTCACATATCAATCCAATGACTGACTCGTAGTTTCTCTGGCTCCCTGAAATCCCACCTGTCTGGGTGTGGGCTGCCCAAGTGCCTGGGAGCTCTGGCTAAGTTATAGTACAACTGGTAGTATACAGGAATGCCACGGTTCCATAGATAACCTGGGCTGCTTGGCTTTCTGGGCAGACAATTTCTTGGCTGGGTATGTATTTTTCTGGATCTCTGCCCAGAAAACAGGCATGGTCCCAGTTCCCCAAGCTAGTTGAGCAGACCTAGATTGCTGGCCTACAAATGACAGAAAACATGGATTCTACCTCCCCTGAAACAAGCTTTTCTCAAAATATTATTTTAGTTGAAAATTATCCTTTTGCATTCTTCATTCTGATTCAAAATTTTAAAAATGCACCAAATTTAAAAATTTCTACAGGGTGAAAATTCAAATTCCAGGATCAAATGTCATTTCAAAGAATAAAGGAATTAATTACAATAGTCAAAAGCTAAAATAAAACAAGTAATCAAATCTGTTGAAAATAAAGGCATTTTTATTTAGGAAAGAAAATCACAACTACTCCTATAAATGTGGAGGAGAATTCAGAGTTGTAACGCAACTGTAACTGCAAAATCACATGGTAAGACAGTTCACAGGTCTTCCATATTGTGACTTCTCCAGAAGTCAATATATTCATTCCTCTCAGTCATGCCAGAACAGAGATTTTTATGCAGCAGGGAAGTAGAAAAATATCTAAGGATAATTTGTTCAGATGCATATAGTGCCTGTGTTTCTAAATAACACAGATGCACATACAGATGCCACCATCACAAGAATTAAACACCATAAAGTAATTTTTTTTTCTATTTTTTCATGTATCCTAGGCCAGGATCAATGTTTACTTCTGGAAGGACAGTATAGATCACAGAATACCTTAAGAAATTATCTCATTCAGAATACAGGGCAGAAAACATATTATTTTGGAGTATCATGTGCTTGGAAGATACACAGCAAAACTAACAATTTGCAAAATATGCTCCTGAATCCTATTATTCATTTGTATATTTTAATAGAAAGAAATGAATATTCCACAAAGAAACTGAATGAAAAAGGGTATTGAAGAATATTTTTATTTTGCTGATCAGATTGCTCGATATATTTGCAAATAAAAGTGCTTCTCATAAGTAAAAGTTTTGGGGTTAATGACTAAAACAATAAAAAGTCAAGATATTACCTCACTGATTTTTTAGTTCATGGTCCACTGAGTAAGGAAGTGCGTTCAGTCAATCAAGCAGAAGTGATCAGGCCATATATATATTATCATGTTAGGTTTTACTAGGATTCCAGCTTTTCTATTTAGTCTTTGGGGCATATAGAAGAATGTGTGGTATGTTAGAGTTACACTCATGACAAAAGTCTAACACATTCTAGTGAATAGGGCCTCTTAGACCTTTTCATCTGCAGAACATCTTCTCATCCCAACCTGGCTCCCAGAAGTGCCAATATCCATGTACATTGTCCCTAGACTTGACTTGTTGCTGCTAAACTTGCCCTTATAAACTTAACAAATACTGTGGCAGAATGAGGGAATAGAGGGTATAGGGGAGGAGGGACTGGAATTCAGCACTACCTGTTCTAAGATTGCCATCAGCTTAAGTCTTCACACTGCTGAGAAGACAGCAGTCATGATCTTGATTGCTCTGTGAAAATAAGCACTAATATCACAGTAGTTCTGTACTCCTGATGGGATCTGACATGGAATTCAGGCAACTATCATCACAAATGTGAACAGCAGCAGAGCACCAAGTCCAGGGTACCGGAATGAGTAACTCCACAGTGCCTTGATGAAATCAGCCACCCAAGCGACATTATAACTAATCAGGCATGCACCTAAGGAATAGAACATTTACAGAGTAGACATTCACAGGTATACTTGGACTTGATTGTTTTTCAGTAGGAAGTATTTTAGGGCCTAAATTCCCCCTCCTTAAGCAAGATATGCCTAGATCAGATTCAGTTATCTGTTCAGTCAAATTAACTGGTGGGACTCAGATACAAATAATACAGAAAGCTTTGAATTCTTGTCAGAAAAAAAAAAAAACAAAAAACAAAAAACAAAAAAAAAACAAAACAAAAAGCCATCAAATTATGATAAAAAAAGGATTAAATTATATACAGTAATGTAATTGGTGGGGGAGGGAAGAGGGAGGAGGGGAAAGCACAGTTTATTTGAAAACAATAGCCAACTTATTTAGATATTAGGAAGAAAAAACACACTTATTAGGGTGTTTAGAGGTTATACATAAAGGTCTAATTAACTTTGACCTTCTGAAGATCTCTGTAATCACTTCTGTAGCAAATATGGTTTTTGTCCAATTTTTGGGGGAAGATTGCATTTCATTCTTAAAGCACAATTAAATGGAATGGTACTTTGACAAACAGAGAAAATATCTGTGAATATTCTCAAAGTTGTATGGAATATGGATATAACACATGCTAGTCTTGTTTTCATTTGAACATTAAAATACTGAAGTCACCTAATATTTTCTTGGTAGCAAATGATGTTGTATTACTCAAGTTTTACTGTAGCTCTGCGCTTGTAATGTATCTACTCACAAGAAATGAAAAATTATTAAGTACTGTAGTCCAATCCTCAGAAAATTGAATGGAACTTTCATACCAGTTATTTGTTTGTAGAAGTAATTTATGGGAGTCTTAAAAGGCTAAAAGCTTTTCTTGCTGATTATGTACATATTCTACATACAGATTATTTACATGTGAAATACTGCCTTAAATACTTTTGATTGTATTCTTTCAGAAAAAAATGTGTATTGGAATTCTGTGACTGAGGAAAACTTAAAAATATTTGTGTTCTCATTTGCACTGATGCAATTTGGTGGCTGCTTTACCAGAAATGCATTAAAAATTATATGGAAGTAATTAATTTCTCGCTCTTCCTGTGCATTTTAATACAGTCTAAAGGTTCTAATTCATGTTCCTCCCTATCAATATTTTACTAAATTTCACTAAATGTAAATACTGCATTAGAAACAATGTGCTTTTGTACATCTCTACTTCAAGCATAGAAGAGCTAAACTGTTTGGGTGACATCCAGGTACAGCACTCTGCAGATTCATTAAGTTGTTGTATTTCAGAGAGCTTGTGGATAATGTTTCTTGTTTTAAAAGGAGACTTTTTCTTTTCAGTCTTCCCTACTGATATATATTTTATTAATACATCATTCCTTATATGCTGCTGTTTTTGTCCATCATTTCTTATATCCCTGAATCCTATAATAAAGGAAACAAGACATGTTCTTTAGAAGTTGTCTTTATGGGAATAAGCTCTGGTTCTAGAATATTACAGAGCAGTATTTCTGCTTTGATTCTTTTTTGTTTCGTACTTGAACCAATTATAATCTCATCTCTATCATAATTCAAAGAAATATTGATGATAATATTCTCCTTAAGAAAGAATTTGTTTTCCTTTTCAGAAGCATATAAATCAGCTAAGGGAAAGAAAATCATATGTCATGGCTAATTCCTAGAGGCATACTGAACTGATTGTAATATCTCTTGTCATAGCAATATAAGAAAGAAAGCAAAAAAAAAAAAAAAAAAAAAAGAAACCCAAAAAAACAAAAAAAAAAAACCACACCAAAACAGAGGAAAAGGTGCTTAGGTGGTTTCCTAATGAAGAAGAGCATAAGTTGATAAGTTGGAGTACATAGATGAGAAACTGTTCTTTATTCTGAGGGTCAAATTTTAATTCCAAACACATTTATTGGTATACATAAAAAATAAATTATGCTTAGAAAACTCAAAGTGAAACAACAGTAGTAACAACAAATATAAGAGCAGTATAATCCAAAACTTCAGAGATGTGAGTTTAACACTTGCACTGTTAATGTGATTGAGTAAATTTTTGGGCTACATTTAACTTATGGGATACAGGTTGTCCAGTCCTACCCACTGCTAAATAAATGAATTGATTTCTTCATAAGGAAGTCTTTTGTGACATGTGGGTCATCTGCTTTTTGGTGGCTATTGTTCCTGAAGGGGGTCTAACATATAATCCTGTGAATTTTTTTTTTCACCTACAGAGGACACTGTTCCCTTTGAGCAATGAAAATCTTCCAAATCACCCTCATAATGGGAAAATTTTGAGAGGTAGAAGGATTGCAGTTTGATGGTACAGTAAACTTTAAATGACAAGTTTAGTCAGAACAAATGGCATAAATCCCTTCTTTTCATTATCTTTGAGTTTTCTTGCTCATGGGTTTAGGCCATTTGACTATTCTCACTACAACTTTGTGACATGTGTTCCATGCTCCTATTACCATGCTGACAGTTATCTTTGCTGAAAGTCATGTAAGGCAGTATCTGTGAATAACAAACTTGCTGATAATATGGTAACCAAAGAAAAGGAAGTGTTTTCCCACTACACAGGAAAAGCAGAAGCATTTAGCTAAATTGAAAGCTACAGTGTACATAAACTTTTACTACTTCAAGGGACTCAATAAAGTGCTAAACAGTTGTACAACTTAATTTTGAATATCAATTAAAAGTATCTTTCCTTTTTTCAATCATGTATTTTTAATAAAGTATATTAACAAACTCAGAAAAATATTTAAAAGCCATATGGGTAGAGAAAGCAACTGTTCACAAATGAGCAGAATGAATACTTTCTGCAAATAAAAAATAGTACTGTCTGAGACACAGAATGGGAATGCCACGCTATATGAGCAGTTTCAAAGACGGAGAGGAAATCTGTGGTGGCTTAACAGTGAACCCTGTGGCTTCTAACAGAGTCAGTTAAAATAAAAAAGGAAAAAAAAATATTTTATCACTACCAGGATTTGCACAAAAAGTAAATTCAGCTGATTGAAGCTTCTGCTGGCTATTCAACAATGCACATTATGACTGTAAGTATATATGATGTTCTAGAGACAAGATCTTCAAAAATATGTGGTGCAACTCATAATGTGCATACAGAAGCAAATGGCATATCTGGAAGGTATCCTCCTGTAAAATGCAGTGCAGGGTGATATTTATTGATCCGTAATTTGGTTCAGTTGCCATAATTACTTCAGTGTTGTATTACTCTATTTCATCTTTGAAGAATGTGCCATAGCCTCACTCCTATTTTTGTGAAGGTCCCTTTAATCTGCTGTGGCCATATAAAAGGACGCATAAGAAAGTAATGATGTAATTTTTTTTTTTTTTTTTCCAGAATGAGAAACATAAAAAGAGAAGAGAACAGACTGAATTTGTGTGCTC